>JAJMZS010000293.1:0-123476 GCA_023807205.1 Isotricha prostoma | reverse complement strand
CCCAATCCCCAATCCCCATTTTACATATTAAAATAAATAATATTTTCTAATCTTTTATTAATTATTTTTTTTTATTTAATAAATTTATATTTTAAAATTGATTAATTCATTCTAATGATATATTGTTAAATCTATTATAATATTTCATTTCAATTGCTTTTTATTAAAATAACTATAATTATTTTTAATGATTATATTTAAATGTTTTTACAAATAAATAAGTAATACTAAAAATTTTTTTTATTTTTAATAAATATTAAATTCCATATGTTTTATTTAGATTAAAAATATATATTACAATTATAATATCAATATTAATAAAAAATTTAATAAAAAATGGGAAAATCTTATATGAATAAACATTCAACTTCTAATAATTTTTCTTCAACAGAATCATCAAATTTAGGTAAATAAAACAAATAAAAAAATCCTTTAAATAAAATAGTTAAAAATTATGCTTTCAAATTAAAATTATTTACAGTATATCATAAAAGAGACAAAGGTCAATTAAAAGGAGAAAAAGAAAGTATAGAAAGAACTTTATACAAATGTCCATATTGTTCAAAAAGTTACTCAAATGTAACAAGATATGAAGTTCACTTAAGAACACATGTAAAAATAAAAAAAAATTATATAACATTAAAAAAAAAAATAATTTTTATATAAAAAATTTTATAGACTGGAGAAAAACCATTTGAATGTTCATATTGTTCAAAAAAATTTAATGAAAAAGGTAATTTAAAAGCTCATTTAAGAATACATACTGGAGAAAGACCATTTAAATGTACATTTCAAAATTGTAATATGGCATTTAAAACAAAAGGTCAATTAAATGATCATAAAAATAGACATTCTAATTTTAGACCATATAAATGTAATTTTTGTAATGCATCTTTTAATAGAAAAACAAGATTAAAAGTACATATTATGATTCATACTGGGGAAAAACCTTTTATTTGTAATTATCCTAATTGTGGAAAAAAATTTAGAGAAAGAGGTAATTTAAATAGTCATTATAAAAAACATTTTAAAAATCTTGAAAATAAAAGTTTACTTACTACTACAATTTCTATTGATAATAATAATATTAATGGAAATATTGTAAATAATAATGAAAAATATGATTGTATAGAAAATAATGTAAATGATTTTATTGATAAAATTTATGGATTTGATTGTTTTAATAATGAATTATTTTCATTAAATGAACTTAATCTTCTTTGTGATGATAAATATGAAGTTTCAGTTAATAATGAATTAATCATGAATGATTAAAAAATTTTTTTGAATAATTTTTAATTTTATAACATATTTGATAACATAAATTATTAACATTTTTAAATTTTATAATTTTATTTTGGAATTTATAAATTTTTTTAATTGATTCATTTTAATTTTATTTTTTACTGTAATAAAAAATGAATATTACTTCTGAATATAATTCAAATACAAATGGAAATTTATCATCAGAACAAAAACATTTTAGTTCAGAAAAATTTAAAGATTTACATATTTCTTCAGAAACATATCATAAAAATGCAAATTTAAGTGGAAATAGTACTTCACATGATAGTGAAAAAAATAAACTTTATAATCATTTAGGAAAAAGTTTAAACAAAAATAATTTATATGATACTAGATTAAAAATTATTGAACAGATTAAAAATAAATATAAGAATAAAGAATCAAGTTATACTATTAAAGAACAAATTGTAAAAAATAATTTAGATCAACCAAATTTAATTGATAATTATGATTCTTCATTTAAAAATAATTATAATGGTAAATTAAAATCAAAAGAAAATAAGGGAGAAAATAATGGGAAAATTAATATTCAATCAAAAAAAATTAATGAAAATAAATCTACTTTTTCTGAAGAGAATAATAATATTGAAAATGAAAATGTTAAAAAAGAAAATGATATTAATTTAAATAATTTAAAAAAAAATAATAAAGCAATAAATGATAATAATAAAATAATAACACAATTTAATTCTATTTTTCCTAAAGATTCAAATGATAAAAAAATATCAAAACAATTAAATGAAGTTACAGAAGAAAAAACAGAAAATTATATTTCAATAGAAAAAGAAAAAGAAATTAATAAATTAAAAGATTCAAAAATAGAAGAATCAAATATAAATTTAGATAATAAAGAAACTAATAAATCAATAGAAATGAATTTAATAGAAAATAATAATGAAAATAATAATAATTCAAATAATAAAGAAAAAGAAAAATCAAGTGAAAAAATAATTAAAACAAAAAAAAAATATTTAATACCAGAAAATATAAAATCAGATAAAATAGTCCCAAAATATAAATTTATTTCATCATTAAATGAATTAGATTCATTATCAGATGAAGAAAAAATTCAAAAATTATTTGAAATAAATCTAAATTTATATCAAGAATTAATAGATACAAAAACAAAAAATAATATATTAATTGAAGAATTAAAAAGAAAAGAAGAAGAGAAAGATGATAAATTTAATGGATATTTACTTAATGATAATGAAAAATTGGTAGAAAAAAATAAAGAAAATGAAAGAATAATTGATTATCTTTTAAATAAATTAAATTTACAAATTCAAAAAAAAAATAAAATAACTAGAAATATATTTTATGATGATATCAAAAATCAAATAACAATTAAACCAAAATCAAACAGAAGAAAAAATAATTATACAGATATTTTTGATTTGAATATAAATTACTTATCAAATTCCAATAATTTTTCAAATACAAAATCAATATCAATATCAAAATATGTTACTTCATATAATTCACTTTCTCCTCAAAAGCCTTTAAATGACTTTAGAAATAGTAAATTAAAATGTAATAGAAAAAAATTAACTAATGAATATAAAAATGATATAAGTTATATTAAAAATAATAATGAATTCTTTGATTATTATGGAAAAAATGGAGTTGATAGAATAAAAACATGTTATGCATGTTTATTTGGAAAAAATAATTATACAAAAGGATATAGTCCTATTGTATGTTCTCCAAATTATATAAATAATTAATAAAAAAAGTTTATTTTATATAAAATAATATTTAATTTATTTTATTTATTTTTTAATTAAAAATTTAATTATAAGAAGAAATAATTATGTCATTTGAAGATAAAAATATAAATTTAACACAAAAATTAGATAGTTTAGAATCACGTTTAGAAAAAAAAAGAGAACAATTTATTAAAAATAATTATTATACTCAATTTCAAAATATAAAAGATTATGATTTTCAACCAAATTATATTAAAATTGAATCTGTTGGTGAAAATACTCAACCAGTTTATTATACTACACATTTAAATCCAACTTATTCAAAAACTGCAAATTTATCAATTATGTCTCCTTCAAATGAATATTTTATTAGAAAAATTGTTAAAGAAGAATTTTCTACTTTAATTCTTCCTTATCAACATGATTTATTTCATAATATAAATACTTTAGAAAATGAAATTTATGATGTTAAAGTTGCTTCAAATTTAAGTAAAAATAATCAAATAATGGAAAAAGCTAATAATGAAAATATTAAAAATATATTTGAAGATATTAAATTAAATGATTTTGTAATAAAAGCAGAATATGATAATAAAATTGCAGAATTTACTCATCAAATCTCATATTTAAATACATCAATTAATGATTTAAATATAAAAATAAAAGATATTAATAATAATAATAATACTAATAATAATAACAATAATATAAATAATAATAATAATAATAATGATGATAATATTAGAAATTTAAATGATATAATATCAAATAATAAAATAATTAATAATAATTTAATTGAAGAAGATAGAATGAAAATAAAAAATTTAGAATCACAAATCTCAAATTTACAAAAAAATTTTCAAGATCAAATTGATAATTTAGGAAAAGAAATAACAAAACATATTGATGATTCAAAAATTGTTTTTATAAATAATGAATTTAATAAAGTCAAAGATGAATTTTCACAAATAAAAGAAAATGTATTGAAATTAAATTATCAAATTAAGCCTTTAAATCAATTACCAGTATCACAATTAAATAATTTAAATTATGATGAATTAAAATATTTTCCAAATTTAAAGAAAGATATAGAATATCTTAAAAATAGAATAAATTTGAATTATAATTCAAATAATAATAATATAAATGAACCACAACTTAATGCAGTTCCAGATATTGGTTTAAATAATTCAATAATAGATAAAATTGTAAAAGATACAAAAGAACTTTCTGATAGATTAGATAAAATAGAGAAAAAATCGTTAAATAATAATGAAATTAATGAAATAAGTTCTAGTAATATAATTAATAATCAAGATGTTGATAAATTAAATGATAAAATTTATTCATTAGAAAATAAAATATTAGATATAAATACAAAAATAAATGAAATTGAATTAAATAAACAATCAGATAATATTCAATCAATTATAAATAATAATAATAAAAATGATAATTTAAATAGTATAGATTTAACTGAAATTAAAAACCAATTATCAAAACAAGAAAATCTAATTAATTCTCTTCCAAAATCAAATGAATATGAAGAATTGAAAAATTTAATAAATGAAAATTCAAATAAAATTGAAAATATAAAACAAGGAACATTATTTGCACCTAAAATAGATTTTGATAATTTAAAATTAGATTATGATAATTTTAAAAAACAATTATTATTAAGGAAAAATTCTTTAAATAATAGTTTGAAAGGTTCACTTATTTCAAATCGTTCAATAAAAGAAACTAATAAAAGTAAAGGAAATATAAGAAGTTCAAGAAATTCATTAAGAAATAATTCAGTTGAAAATAAAAAAAATGAATCAGATAATAAAAAAAATATTAATTTAGAAGAAGATGATGCTTATAATGTTGATAATTTTGAAGTTGAAGATATTGAAGATTTACTTGGTTAAATAAAAAATAATAAATTGTTTTTATATATTTTTATTAAAAGTTTTTTATTTAATTTTTTTTTTATTTGGATTATTTAATATTAATATTTGATTTTGATAATAATTCTGTTATATAATTTTTCCTTTCTATTGATTCTTTTTTCATATTTTGATATACAGTTTGAAAGTTTTCAATTTCTGATGATAGATTTCTAAAATTTTTTAATACATTAGTATTATTTGAATTATATGAAGATAAACTTCTATTTATTTTTTTATTGTTATTTGTACTTAATTTAAGTAAAGAAGATTGATTTGATTTATTATTATTATATTTATTTTTATTAGTATTATTTCTACTTATATTATTATATTGTTTTATTTTATAAATTTGATTTATATTAGAATTTGAATAACTATTTGAAAATTGATTAATATTATTATCATTTTCATTATTTTTATTATTAAAAGTTGGTGTTATTTTTTTATTTTCTAATAAATTATTATTAAGAAATGAATTTTCACAATTTATATTTTGAAAATTTAAATTCAAATCATTATTAATTTTAGTTTTTTTAATTTTACGATAATTTTTATTTTGATTTTTAGGTAATGGAATTGAATTTAAAAAATTTTCATTTTCTTTATGATTAATATTTAAATAATGATTATCATTTGATTTTTTTGAAGAAAATGTCTTATTATTAAAATTTGAATTATAATATATATCATTAAAATTACTTTGAAATTCTTCAGAATCTTCATTCTTATTTTGTAAAAAATTAAAATGAAAATCATTAATTGTATTAATTATAAATTGTTTATGTGATTGAAAAAAATTGATTAATTCATTAATATCATAATTCTTAGCATAATTTTTATATTCTTTTGCAAAATGTAAAATTCTATTTCTAGGGCCAATAGGAAGATTCATTTCAATTAAATCTTCCTTTGTTAATAAACAAAGATCATTAAATGTAATAGAATTAAAATCAAAATTATTAAATAAATTTTCTAAATTTAAAGTTTTTAATGCATAAATTAATTTAGTATCATTAATTTTTTTATTTGCTAATGCAATACTTATTGACTCTGAAGAACGAGAAGAAGAAGAAATTTGATTTATATCAATTTGAGTTAAATTATTATTTATTGTTTTTTTTTGTTCTTTTTTATAATTAGTATCATAGTATTTTTTTGATAATTCTTTATTCAAAGTGAATTCATCTTCATTTTTTTTTTCTTTATAAAATGTATTTTTTAATAATTTAGTTGAATTATTTCTCTTTGAAGATAATTTATTAGGTAAATTCAAATTTATTTTCTTGTAAATATTATTCATTTTTTTTAAATTTAAATCAAAACATTATTTATATAAATTATATTTTACTTTCATTCTATTAATGAATATAATAAATAATATAATAAGTTAATTAATTTTTATTTTCTACATTTACTCATTTTTTTTATTATTTAATTCTTCTTCTTTAAGAATTCTTCCTAAAATTGTTGGAATATACTTTATTTTTTCTTTAGTAGAACTATTACTATGAGTTGTATTAAAATAATGGCATTTAATTTCATCAGAATTAGAATTACTTATACTATTATAGAATATTGTATTTGCTTTTTTTATTTTTTTCTTTTTTCTATCCATAATTTTATGTGGAAATATTTTTTCTAAATCATCAATTAAACTACTTTCATTACTATTTGTTTCTAAATTTTCAATTTCTTCTTTTGAATTATTTAAATTTGAAATTTCCTGATAATCATCAATTAATTCCCAAGTATAATATTTATCAGATAATAAATTCATTATTAAAAATTGAGTTTTTGGTGAATATTCATTTAAAATATTATCAGGAATATTTTTTAATTTTATAAAATTTCTTATTTCCCAATCATCTTCATTTTGTTCTTCATTAATTATTTTTCCTATATCAACTTTAAAATGATGTCTCTTATGACTTTGACTTCTTTTTAATTTTGGAGTTTCATATATTTTATTTTTTAAATTTTTTTCATCTTTAATTATACTATAAGATAAATTTGAACTTGCTGGAAAATTATTTTCAATATTTGTAGAAACAATTGATGTTTGTTTAGTATCAATTTTAGTTTTAACATTTGTATTAGTAAATAATGATTGTGCTTTATCTAAATCCATTTTTTATTTATTTAAAAAAAAAACTTTAAACTTATATAAAAAAATATAAATTTAAAAAAAATATATTTTTAAAAAAAAAATCAAATTATTAATAAAAAATCAAAAAAAAATAAACGTCTAACAAAAAAAAAATTAGATATATTCATAAAAATATAAATCAATGATAAATACAAAATAAATAATATAAGAAAAAAAATGAAACCAACAGCACGGCCACCAACAGGAAGTGCAATAGAGCGTCCAATGACAACAAAAGCAGCAGGATACTCAAAATCATTAGGAAAAGATCCAAAAGATTTTGGTAATAAAACAAAAATGTTTTTCCATAAAAAATCACCAACTTCAAAAGAAGCAATAATAAAAGAATTTGAAAAAAATATCCAAAAATTAAGTGACGATTCCATATTATTAAAATGTAAAGGTAATTTCGTTCAAGCAAAAGAAAAGTGTTTAAATGCATATGATAAATTACAAGATTTTAAAAGTAAAAATATAGATTATTTCAATGCTGAAATGGAATTTGGAATTCAATTAAATTTAGGATTAATATATGAAGGATTAAAAATGTTTGATGATGCTAAACAAATGTATATGGAAATATTACAAAAAGAAAATTATTATACTCCTGGAATTATGTTTCAAAAAGTAAGAGTAAATATTGGTAATATTTATTATAATCAAGGTGAATATAGAAAAGCTATTACAGAATGGCAAAAAGCAGTTGATAAAATATCTAAAGATAATAAAGAAATGAGAGGTATGATTTTAAGAAATATTGCTAATGCTCATATTAAATCAGGTTCTTATACTGATGCTATTGATAATTATAATGAAAGTGTTAAGTATAAGGAAGATATGAAAACTTATATGAATTTACTTTTGTCTAATATTGCTTTTAATAAAATTGATCAAACTAAAATTGCTTTTAATAGAATGTTAGAAAGTTCTATTAATATTGAAAAAGAAATTGATGCTACTGAAGAAAAAAAAAGTACTATGGATTCTTTAAGAGAATATTTAGTTATTAGAAAAAAAGAAAATTCTTCAATTATTGTAAATATTGCTTTAGTTATGACACATTTCTTAGAAAAAGATCCATTAGAAGCATTTAAATATATTATTGAAAGTGTTAAAAGAAATAATATTGAAGATATATTAAATGAAATAGAAATGGCAAAAGCAATGTATTTCTTAAAGAAAAGAGATGTTGAGAAAACAATATCAATTTTAAAACAATTTGAAAATAAGAATAAATCACTTATATCAAGAGTAGCAAATAATATATCATTTTTATATTTTGTAGAAGGTGATTATCAAAAAGCAGAATCATATGCAAATATTGCAATAGAAAATGAAAGATATAATCATAAAGCATTAGTAAATATGGGAAATATATTTTATATAAAAGAAGATTATTTAAAAGCAAAAGAATTTTATTTAGAAGCAATAGGAGTACAAAGTGATTGTATTGAAGCAATATATAATTTAGGAATGGTAAATATTAGAATGGATTCAATATATGAAGCAATACAAGCTTTTGAAAAATTACATAGTGTTTGTCCAAATATTCCAGAAGTTTTATATAAAATTGCAAAATTATATGAATATACAAAACAATATGAAGAAGCAATTAAATATTATTCATTATTACTTATGCAATTACCTAATGATCCTATATTACTTTCCAGTTTAGGTAGTTTATATTATCAAATTAATCCAAAAGATGAAAAAACTTATATGCATTATTTTGAAGATTCTTATAGATATTTCCCATCAAATTTCGATAATTTAACTGTTTTAGGATTTTTATATTTTAAAGAAGAAATGTATGAGAAAGCAATTCAATTCTTTAAATTAGCTTCTAAAGTAAATCCAAATGCTTATACTGCTGAAATACATTATGCTAAATGTTATTATAAATTAGGAAGATTTCCAGAATCTTTTAAAGCATTTAAAAAAATACATAATAAATATCCAGATAATAAAGAAGCTTTAACTTTTCTAATTGAAAATGCTAGACAATTAAATTTACCTTATAATGATTATGTTAAAGAATTAAATAGAATTGATCAAGAACAAATGACTTTAGATGGTTATGGACAAGGATATGGTGATATGGGAGGATATAGTGATGAATATTATGGACAACAACCTATGTATAATAGTGATTATAAAGGAGAAAGAGTTGATTTTTCGGCTTATTCTTCTAAAAATGCTCCTGCTCCCAAAAAAGAAATGAATCAATTTATGAAATTTAATCAAAATCAATCACCTGATGAGTTATTACCATAAATATTAATTACTTTTTATTTTATATAATAATGTTAAATTTTGATTTTATTTTTATTTTTAAATAAATATATAAAAAAATTATCTATGATTAAAAAAAAATAAAAAAATAAATTAAAGAATATAAATATTTAATTAAAATATAAAATATGAAAGAATAATCGATAAAATATATAAATTTAATAGAATAATAAATATAATAAAATATTTTTTTTTAATATAAGCCAAAAATTATAATATCATTAATTTTTTTTTTTATATTAATTAATTTTTCTAAATTATTATTATTTTTAATTAATTTGATTTTTAAAAATGGAAAATGAAAATGATATATATGCATATAATTTTACTTTAAAAATAATTTTTGTCATTTCATTTACATTAGTTATATTAGATTGTATACAAATATTTTTAATATTTGATGCAATAATAAAAGGATATAATAAATTTCCAATAGAAGTATTTAATGAATGTATTAAATATCAAAAAATAGGAGATTTATTTTTTTCTTTTTTTGGTGTCTTTACTGGAATGAGTGTATCATTTTTAAGTTTTGGTCTTTTATCAAACATGGAAACATTTAGAGATAAATTTTTTGATATATTCGTATATTATAATTATATAATTTTTGGACCATATTTATTATCAATTTGTTTTCTTAGTTTTTATTATTTTAAAGACATTGCATTTACATGTAATCCAAATAATTATAAACAAAGATTTGTTAATTTAAGTACTGTTATTTGTATTTTATTTTCACTTTCTTTTTCATTAATGATAACAATTGTTGGAAGTGTTGCATATTCTGTTAAAACAGTAATTGAATCTATTAGTTCTGATAGAGATGGAAATTATCTTATTGGAAGAATATTTTGGGGTTATATTTTTAGTAGACATTTCAATAATAATAATAATGGAAATAATAATAATAATAATGGAAATAATAATGGTAATAATGGAAATAATAATGGTAATAATGGAAATAATAATATTGTTTTTGCTCTTAATCCTTTAATTTTAAATGATGAATTATAAAATTTATAATCTAATTTTAAAATTAAAAATGTTGTTATATTTATTTAATAATTTTATATATTAAAATTTTATTTTTAAAAAATGTAATTTGTTTTTTAATATATTTTATAAAATCTAAAAAATACAAAATTAAATATTAAAAATTTAAAATAAATTTAATTTTTGAGAATTTCAAGAATAATATTTCCAAAAATTCCATTAATGTTATCTTTAATATCATCAATTATATTTTTTTTAAACAATTGTCTATAATACAATTTAATTTGAACTAAATCAACATATCTTCTAGAAATTAAAACTCTAATTAAAGCTTTTTCATCTTTCCAAATATCTTTAATAGCTTTATTAATTTTTCTAGCAAAAAATTCACTAGGACAAATTAAAATACTAATAATAAGATTAAGAAACTTTTTATTATTTCCACTAAATTCATTATCAATAGTTTTCAATAAAGTAAAATTATATAATTTATGATATTCTCTACAAATTATACTTAATTCAAGAGGTGATTTATAACAAAAAATTTTATTAAAAATACAATTTTCACTTCCCCACATTTTATCCATTGCTTGTACTAAATCTTTTGCATTTTTTTCACATTCACTTTGATTAAATTCAGTATTATAATTTTTTTTTCCTTCTAACATTAATAATAAATATTCTCTTAGTGAACCATTTGTTTCTTTTTTAATATCTTTTATTAAATCTCTTCCTTTATAAATTTCAGAATATTTTTCTTTTATTAATTTTAAAACTGAATTTTCTCTTGAACTAATTATTTCTATTAATATTTCTTCATTTGTTCCTATTTTTTCTAATGCATTTCTTAATTGAATACAGTCAAAATCAATTAAAGGAGTAAATAATGATAAAATTAAATTTTGTAAATTTCCTGAAAGAGATTTTTTTATTGTTGAATATAAATCTGGAGTATATTTTTTGTCATATTCTTTTAATAATTCTTGTAAATATGAATTTGGAGATTTTGATAATATAATTATAAAATCATTTGTTAATTCCTTTGATGGCTTTGATATGGTTAAAAATTTATTAATTGTTGATATGTCATTTTGAGTTTGAAACATTTTAATTTTTTTTTTGTTTTTTTAAAATGAAATTATTTTTTTTTTTAATTATTTAATTTTGTTTTAATATTTTTTTTAGTTTGTCCAAATTTTAATTATGTTATCATTTCCTCCAGTTATAAATTTTTCTTTATCAAATTTTATTATTGAATATATTGGATTAAAATGACAAATTTTACTTTCTACATAATCTAAAAATATAATATCATTATTTTCATCTCTAATAATTTTATATTGATAAATTGTTCCATCATCATCTGAAAATAAAATATTGTTATTATTAAAATTTAAAATACAAAATATTTTCCAAGAATTATTACAATCTATTATTGTAGATGAGTAATTATTTGTATTAATTATTGTAATTGCATAAACTCCTCCAATTATTAAAAATTTATTTTGTATTAAACAAATACTATTATTTCCAATTATTGAAATTTCATTTATTGTTTTTTTTATATTCTTATTTAATAAATCTATAAATTTTAACTTATGAATATTTGTTGATGTTGAAATTACAATTTCATTTTCTTTTATTTCAATAATGTTAAAAATAACTTCATTTAAACTAAAAGTAAAATTTTCTTTATAAATTATTTCAGTGTTATTATTATTTAAATTATATAATTTTATTGTTTTATCATCTGAACAAGAACATAAATTAAATAAAGTACTTTTAGATATTTCAATTATTTTATTTACACTTTTACTATGAGATATAATTTTTTGTATTAATTTATAATTATTTTTTTCAATTTTATAAATATTAATTGTAGAATCTTTAGAAGAAGAAATTAAATTTTTAAAATTTAATATTTTAGATTCAATTAAACAAATAACACCTTTTGAATGTTCTTCAATTAATATTTCAACAATATAAGTATTATTATTATATATTTTAATTTTAGAATCATTTGAACCAGAAACAAATCTTCCATCAGATAATAAAATCAAACACAAAATTGAAGAATTATTTATAACTAAATTACATTGGCAAAAATATTTATTTAAATCAAATTCCATTAAATATTAAAATTAAATATAAATAAATAATACATTAAATAAAAAAAAAAATATTCTATTTATTCAATTTCAGTATACAACATTTTTAATAAAATATCCATAACTTTAAAACTAACACCATTTAAATTTTTAATAATATATTTACTAGAAATTTGTTTTAAAAAATCAACATAAAAATACATTAAAACATTAGTATAAATAATTCTTTCTTCAGAATAAAAATCTAAAAAAACATCAAAATACTTTTTTTCGAAATTTTCGACTCCAATTAAAGGACCAATTACCATTCCGACAATAGCACCATTTGTATCTGTATCACCCCCAAAATCACATATTTCATATATTATTTTAGTATATAATTCAGTTAAAGACATTTTTTTTTTATTTTCATCAAATGTATGTAAATAATAAACAGTTAAATTAAATGCATGATATAAATTTCCCATATTTTCAATTATATTAGAAAAAAAAATATCTTTATTAAAATCTTTATTTCTATAAATTGATAATAAATTTTTAAAATGTTTATTTATTTTAATTTCATTTTTATTATTTTCATTATTAAAAAATTGACTTGAAAATAAAATTTGAATTTTTTCTAAAATTTCTTTCCCAGAAATATTATCTTGCATAGAACATAAACCCATAAAAATTAAAATAGAACCTGCGATTGGTTGTTCTTCATTAGGATGACTTAATTGATTATCTTTACTTATTTCATTATAAATTTTAATATATAATTCATAATATTTTTCACTTAATTTACTTTTTAAAATATTTGAAATATAATCTTTATTCATCATATAAAACCAAGATAAAAAAGGAGAAAGTCTCATACAAAAACCATTTGATAATGATAATTTATTTTCTTCTTTTATTTCTTTTTTAAATTTTTCTGAAAATATTTCTTTATCAGTAATTGAAGTTTTATAAATATTTAATTTTGATAAAGCATTTCCTGTTGTAATTCCAATATCTTTTGGATTAGAATTATACCAAATACTATAATAAAAAAATAAAATATTTGGATTTATTTTTTCATAATTTAAATTATCTAAAATTGAAAATGAAATTGACATTGCTAATTCTGAATCATCTGTAATTTGGCCTGGTTCAAATCTTCTATTTGGAATATTTGAATATATTGTTAAATGATTTGATTTATTTGGTTCTGAAAATTCACAATTACTACCCATTGAATCTGCTAAAAATGCACCATATATTGTTGAAAGACATTTATATATTTCTTTATTATTTTCTTTTTGGGATATTATATTTTTTATTTTTTGTTTTATTGTGTTTTTGTTTTTTTTAAATAAGGTTAAATCTAATTTTTTTGATGTGTTAAAAGTGTTTAAAAGAAATTCAGTTTGAAGAAATGGATTTTTTTTATATTTTGATATTAGTGGTTCTTTTTTAAAATTAAAAATTGATACTTTTATTATTATTAATATTATGGCTAGAATAATAAAATATATAAATTTTGGTTTTATTTCTTTATCAATTGATGTTTCTTCTTTTAATTTTGAATAACTTTCAGAATTATTCATTATATATAATATTTATTCAAATTTTTATTATGTAATATAAATAATATATAATTATAATATATTAAAATTATTTACACAAAAAATAATTCAATAAAAAATTATTCAATTTTTCGATTATTATAAGATGAAATTCCTTCATCAGATAAATATCTTATTTTTTTATTTTTTGATTTTAATCTTATACTATTTGGAAAATATTTTTCTGAATTTATATATTCATAATAATTACTTGTAAATTTAAGGTTTTTTGGTTTATTTAAAAAATGTCTTTCACTTTTATTTTGTTCAATATATTTATCAAATGATAATATATCAATTTTTTTCAATGAATTATCTATTTTATTTCTTTTTGAATCATCACATATTTTTTTTTGTTCTTTTATTAATTTATCAATTACATTATTATATAATTTTAATCTAGGAACTAATTTTTTATTAATTGGGAAATTACCAAATTTTAATTTAGGTTGTTTTTTATTATAACTATCAAGAGTTAATGTTATTTTAACATTATTATTATTAAAAATTTTTTTCATATTCATTTTTTTTCTTTCAGATAAAAAATTAGAAGAATCAATAGTAAAAGCTTCAGAATAATTTCTGTTTCTACTTTTTTTCTTAACTAAATCTTTACTTTTATCTTTATTTTTTTCATTATCTTTTAAATTTTCTTTAGTATTATTTTTATTTAAATTACCATCAGAAATAAAAAACAAATTATTATTATCATTATTATCATTATTTTCTTTATCTAAATTTTCATCTTTATTTTTAATAATTCTAGGAAAAGAAGAATAAGTATTCCTCAAAACATTATAAGGTAACCTTTCAGTAATAAAATATTTTTCATTTCTCCAATTATCAAAACTTTTTTCCTTTACAAAAGAATAATAATGAAAAAGTGTATTTTCTTTTAAATCTTTAATTCTTTTCATCATAACATTTTTTCTCGATTCAATCCAATTATAATAATTTTCTCTAATAGTTCTTTCTTTTAATAATTTTTTAAAAAATTCCATATCAAGTGAAAAACATTCAACATTTGCAGAAGAACATTTAACACTAGTAATATAATAACCATTTTTAGATATATAATCATCCATTCCAATAACATCTCCATTTTTAATAAAAAAAAGAGAAAAAGTTCTTAATTCTTTATTAAATTCATACATTTTATAATTTTGTTGTATTAAATCATATATTTTTTTATTAAAAGAATCTCCTCCTAAATCTTCAATTATTTTATTTAAATATTCACAATTTCCAAAAATTTCTACTTTTAATTCTCCATTTTTAATAAAAAAAATTTCTTTTCTTTTTTCTCCTTGTTTAAATAAAAAACTTCCTTTATCAAAAGAAATTAATTTAAAAAAATTAAAAAAATTCATTTCAAAACTATCATGACCATATCTATAAAATAATTTACTAGAAGTAATACATTCAATATTACTTCTTCTTATTTTTTCTAAAGCATCTTTAATACAACCTTGATAAATATCTTTTTTTAAAGTACCAAAATATGAATCTTTTAAAGTAATAATTGTTGCAGTTCTTCTTTTTGTATCATCTTTTAAAGCAATTTCGCCAAAACTTTTCCCTCTTTCTAAATCACAAACATAATGATATTTCCATAAAGTAAATTCTAAACTTTGACTATTTTTTTTTACTCCTTTTGGAATTAATCTATTAATATAATTTTCCCAATCAATTATTTCAGATTTAAATTTTGTTAAATTAATTGTTAATGAACACATTTTTTCATATTCTAATATTATTTTTGAATATTCTTCTGGAATTATTTTTTTATTTGACATTATTGATCTATGAATTAAATCAAATTCATTATTAACTTTTAAATTATTTAAATAAGCAATAAATTCTTCTATTCTTAAATACATTTTATATTCAATTGGAACTAAAACTGCAACTAAGCCTTCAAAAATTAAATAAAATCTATCTCCAAATTGTCCATTTAAACAAATAATTGTATCTTTTTGTTTTGGTTCACATTGAATAAATAAACATATTTTATTCATTATTTCTTCAGGATCTGAAAAATTTTTTTTTAAATTTAATGTTTTTATTAATCCTGGAAAATTATATAAGTAATGTCTTATTAATAAATTATCATTTTGAGTTCTTATTGATTTCCCAAATATAAAAAGTAATATATCAAACATTTCTTTTGTATGATTAAATGGTATGTTTGTTAAATCTATTCCTAAACTTAATTTATGATTTAATTTTTCTGCTATTGCTGTTATTGTTTCATCTGTTGATTTTCTTTTTGATTTTACATTTACAAATGTTCTCTTTTTTGATAATTGTCTTTTAAATATTGTTGTCATTTATTTTTTTTTTTTGTGTTTAAAAAATTTAAAAAATGTCTTTTATTAATATATATTATTTTTTTTTAATTCATTTTTTTTGAAAGAAATAAAAATGAATTGTTTTTAATTATATATAATAATTTTGAGTTATAAATTTAAAAGATATTATGTAAAAATGATGAAATAAAAAAAATAATTAAATTGTTTTGTTTTTCATTTTTAATTTATAATAATAATATATGATTAATAATTTCCAAATTTATACTTTAATGGTTAATGTTAATAAATTTATAAAACCATTAATTCTTCTAAATATTTGTTTTTCCAATATTATTTCCAACTAATTTATAATTCATACATTTAATAAAATTCCTTTTATAACCCTAAAAATGATTTATCTAATAAATCAAAATAATAATTTAATATATAATAATATATACATAATAATATTAATACATTTTGAAAAATGTTTTAATATTTTTATCTAAATATTTCCAATTTTAATAGTAAATATTGGATTAACATTACAAGAATTTACATTTGAACATACTGTAGACTCAGTATTATTTAAATTTGATTCATTATTAATTTCTTCTAATTCATTATTCATTTTCTTAGTTCTTTCTTTACAATTAAGAAAAAATTTAATAAAATTTAAAGCATTTTTTTTATATTTTTCCATATATTCAACACCAAATTTTTCTTTTATTTTCATAATATGATTTTCAAAAGAATTATTTTCTTTTTCATTGATAAATAAATCATTTCTTGAATTCAAATAATAATTTTTATACATTTCCATATATGAACAATTTAAAAGTTTATTTATTTCAATTTTTGAAGAAGGAATTTTAGATAAAATTTTTTCATTTGATAAAGAATCATTAAATTTGTTACTTACTCTTTTAATAATATTTCTAATGGGAGTATTTAGTAAATTTCTATTATAAGAAATAGTAATATTTTGTGTTATCTCACTATCAATTTTTTTAAATTTATATTTTTGTATTCCATTCCATTCCTTTTTTATTACTAAATTTAAATATGAAATTATAAAACAATGAAAATGTGTTTTTATTTTCCTTTTTATATTATCACTGTTTAAACGAGAATGAATTCTTTGATTTCCTTTTATTTGAATTATTTCATCTTTTAATTTTCTTCCTTTTTTCCTTCCAATTTGTTTTATTGGAATTAATTTGTTATATAAATTATTTATATTTATCATATCATTTTTTGTCTCGATTTCTTCATTGTTAAATACTTGTAAAATTGGTAATTGTTTTTGCTTTAAATTTTCATATATTTTTTCAAATATTGTTTTTGGAACATCGTTATCTAATTTTTTCCATATATCGAAGTTCATTTTTTTTATAAAAAGATTTTTTTATAGCCCTTATCTAATGTTTAGATAATTATTTTTAAATTTATAATAAAATTCAATATTTGAAATAAATAGTTATAATTTAAAATAATTAAAAAAATAAATAATTTAAATCTTTATTTCTTTATGCTTTCCTTAATTTCAATTAACAAGTTTTTAACTTCATTAAACAATTCATTTAATTTATTATTATTTTCTATTTGATTTTGAGCAAAAACTTTAACAATTTCAAAATAATTTTTTATTTTTTGATTTTTAAAATCGTTAATTTTATTATTCATTACAAAAGATGAAATTTTAATAATTTCATTTATAATATTTAAATTATTATCATTTTTATTTTTTTCTTGTTTTAATTCATTTAATAATTCATCTTTTTTTTTAAATAAACCTTTGAATGAAAAACCAGAACCATTTTCAATTTTTTTAATATCATTTTCAATATTATCATTTTTTTGTTTTAATTTATTATAATTTAATTCTAAATTATTAATTGAATTAATTGCTTCAATCATTGCATCAACATCTTTTTTTTCATTATAAATCCATAAATAAACTTTATCAAAAGGGTTTTTTAATAACTCATTTAATTTTTCAAAACCATTTTTTATTTTTTCATTTTTATTATTATTAAAAATTAACTTTTCTTCATTTTTATCATCAATATATTTCAAAATACAATTTTTATCATAGACAATAAAAAATTTATTTAAATTTAAATAATTTATCATATCTTCGTTTCTTTTTTCACTAATTTCATCAACACTATTTTTCATAGAATTTAAATTATTTTTAATCTTATTTAAAAATAAAATAAAAGAATTTATATTTTCTTTTCCTTTAACTAAATCAAAATTATCATTATAATCAGTAAAACTTTTTTTATAATTTTCTAATATTTGAGATTCATTTAACTTTGGAATTTTTTCACAAACTTTATTAAAATCTTCATTAACATTTTGAAAACATTTCATTTCTTCACTTTCAAATAAATAAGGAATTTTTGAAATATTATATAAAAATGTATTTAAAGCCTTAATTCTAAAAAGAATTTTTTTTGCATTAAGTTCACTTACTTTTTTTTTATTTGGAATATTTGGAATATAAATTCCAGGCCAATTTAATAATAATTTTGCTCTTAATTGATAAAAATCATTATATCTTCTTTTTATTATATCTGATATTCCTTTTCCTTTTATTATATATTGAAGATGATTTGCAATTCCTTGTATTATTTCTGATTTTGAAATATACATATAATCTTTTTCTTCATTTTCTTTATTAGTTTCATTTTGATTTTCTTTATTTGTTTCTATTTTATTTTCTTTATTTAATTCATTTTTATTTTCATTTTCTTCTTTATTTTCTATTTTATTTTCTTTATTTAATTCATTTTTATTTTCATTTTCATTTTCTTTATTTATTTCAATTTTATTTTCTTTATTTAATTCATTTTTATTTTCATTTTCATTTTCTTCTTTATTGTCTTTATCATTTTCATTTGTTTTTTCCATTTTTTTATAATACTTTTTTTTATATATAAAATAATATAAATTAATTAATATTTTTTATTTATATAACACAAATTTAAATGTCTTCTTCATCATTAATATCATTATTTTTACTTGATTCTATTTTGTTGTCGGTATTTTCATAACTAAATTCTTTTAATGTTTTTATAGCAGATACATCTATTTTTTTTAATTTTTCATCAATATTATCATCTTTTTTCTTAATTTCAATTTCTTCATCATTTAAAATAATACTTTGTTCTTTTTTTCCTAAATTCTCTTTTAATTTTATTTCTTCTTTTATTTCTTCTTCATCTTTTTTTTCTTCTTTATTTTCATCATCAATATCAAAAAAATTTTTTAAATCTTTATTTATATTTATTTCATTTATTGTTTTAATATCCAAATTTAAATTATCAATTTCACTATTAAAACTATCAAAATTATTAATTCTTGAAATGTTTTTCATAGTTTTAATATCTAATTTTTGTTTTTTCTTTATTCCTTTATTTTTATAGTTTTTTTCCTTTTTTTCTTCTTCATTTCTGCTTGAATCTTCATTTTTTGAAATTTTTAAAATAAAATTTTTTATTTCATTTCTTAAATAATTATCTCTCCAAAATTGTATATATTTCCCAATATTTACTAAATCACAATCTAAATTAATCTCATCTGCTTTTTTAATAAAAATATCTAAATATTTACCACTTTCAAAAATAAGATTTTTAATTAGATAATATTTATCTTTTCCTTCAAAATTTAAAACTTCTTGTAAACCTTTTATAATAACTTGACTTTTTTGACACAATATATCATATTTTTTATTTATTTGTTCTTGAAGAGATAAATTTAATGCTTTTGTAATTTTTGAAAGAGCAGATAATGAATAATGAGATTTTTCTTTATAAGAAAGTATACTTTCAATTTTAATTCTACTAATAAATTTATTTAAAGTTGTAAATGGAATTTTTATTTTATAATCATGAGGTTTTAATAAAAAAATAAATAAATAACTAAAATGATCAATATAACCATTTGGATTAAATCTTATATTTTTGGGAAAATAATTTACAGGATTAATTAAATTTTCATTTATTTCTTCTAATATATCTTGTGTTGTTATATTAATTGTCTTTTTTTTTATTGGTTTATCATTAATTGTATGAGTTTGAATATAATTTAAATTATTATTATATTCATAATACATTTGTTTAAATTCTTCATCTGAAATTTCTATTAAGTTTTCTTTTTTGTTTATTCTTTTATATGGAATATAAGTAAATTTTTCTTTTGAATTTATTGACATTCTCAATTGTGAATATCTTTCATCTTGATTTTTAATATTCATATAATCATTTCCTCTTTTTATATTTTTTGAATTATATGTTGAAAATGAATTTAATATTGGATCAAAATAATAATCTAATAAGAAAAAATATTTAAATAATTTTCTATATAAATCTAATTCATATTCTTTTATTTTACTTTTTGAATTTTTAATTTGTAAATTTTCAACATTTTGTTTTTCTTCTTTTTTCTTAATTTCAATTTCTTCTTCATTATCATCTTCTACTATAATACTATCTTCTTTATTTTTATTTATATTTGTTATTTTTAAATCATTATTTTTATTATTACTTATAATCTCTTCTTCTTTAATAATTTCAATTTTTTTTTCTTTTGTATATTTTGTTTTATTAATTTTTTTCTTTGGTTTTTTACTTGTTGATATTATATCTTCATTATTACTATCATCAGAAGCAGATATTTGATTTTGAATTTTATTTTTATCATCATTATTAATATTAATAACATATTTATCATTTCTATTAATTTCATTTCTTATTATTAATTTATTTAATTCTTTGATTCTTAATTGAAAGTATTTTACATCAACATTTAATTTAAATTGATTTTTTGAAGCATTATTAAATTTATAATTTTTATGAAAGAAATAAACATCAAAAATAAATTTCATAAAATCAAATCCAGAATATTTAATTTCAAAATTTTCATTAAATATATTTTTAATTTCTAAATGAGAAGATAATTCTTTTTTTTTCTTTAAATAAAATCTTAAAGAAGTTTTTTCTAAATCAATTTCATTTCCTCTTAAATCAAAAATAATAGTTTCTTTTGTACTATTAGGGGAATTTATTAAATCTTGTATTTTTAAATGTAATTCTTCATAATTTTTTGGTTCAAAATTATTTAAAAAATTATTATCTATTTTATTTCCTCTTAAATCAAATAAAGTTATTGATAAAAAAATTTTTGATAATTCATAAATTATTTTTGATAAATTATTACTTGTTATTTTATTATATGAAATATTAAAAGTTTTTAAAAAAATATTTGGTTTTAATTCTTGAATTAATATATTTAAACAGTAATTTGTTAATAAATTATTTGATATATTTAAATTTTCTAAATGAGGTGAATTATTAATAAAAGGAATCAAAATTAATGTTACATATTTATCTTTTAAATTAATTGAACTTAAATTTAAATGTCTTAAACAAAGATTAATAGATTGTTTAGGAAAAAAATTATATACTGTTTTTGAAATATCATCATCTAAAATTATTTTAAATTGTATTTTTTTAAAATAACTAATACAAATAAAAAACAATTTTACAAATCCTTTATAATATTTTTCTAATATTAAAAAAATATAATCAATAATAAGTACATAATCATAAATAATAAATTTTTCAATAATTTTAAATAAATAATATTTAGTAACATTATAATCAATTTGTTCTTTTTGTTCATAATCATTAATTTCATAACTTTCACTATTTTCATTATCATCACTATTTTTATCACTATCTTCATTTAAAGAAATTTTTTGAATTTGAATTTTTTTATTAGAATAAGAGCTTTTAATAGATTTAACTGCATATTTCCATCCTTCAAATAAAATTAATATTTTAACATATTCCTTTCCTTTTGGTTGATTTGAAAACTTTAATAAAAATTCATGAATATTATAACGATTTTTTTTAAGAATATTATATCCAATTGAATCATCATTTGATGATATACTTTTTAAATAAATTTCTTCATGTTTAAATTTACATAATAAATGAGATTCTAAAATATCTGGTCCTTCTTTTATTTGGTAATTTTTCTTTTCAAAAAAATATAAAGCATCAATTGTTAAAAGTAAAGTAATTTCATCAAATGAATCTGAATTATTAAATGATACTGAAATATTAGAACAAAATATAAAATTTTCTTTTAAATAAAGACATTCCATTAATTAATTTTTTCAAATTAAAAAAAATTAAATATTTAAAAAAAATGATTAATAAATTTTTCATATTTATTCTCTTAATTAATATTTCTTATATTTCATTATCAAATACAACAAAAAGAATTAATTATACTTCATTATTTTTTAATTCATCAATTGAAACAATTAATAATACAAATTTTGATAGAGTAATAAAAAAAGGAATAAAAAATCCTTATTTAATATTATTTACTGTTATAAGATGTAAAATGTGTAATTATGTAATAAAAGTAATGGAAAAAGTTGAACAATATTTAATAAAGAAAAATTCAAATATTAAAGTTGTTAAAGTTGACTGTGGAGGTAATATTTGGACTGTAATGAGATTTGATATTGATCATATTCCTAAAATTATTTATGTTGAAAATAATGAAATGTCTTTATTTAATGATAATATTACTTATGATAATGTTATTGAATTTTTAAATAATGAAAATAAGATTAAAATTCCTTTTCCAAATCCAATGAGTTATTTTGATTTTTCTAAAAAAATTTTTAATGTTTTTAATGAATTTTTAACTGATTATAGTAAATCTTATGGAATTAATTGGAATAAAACATATACTGGATTAATTATTGCTTTAATTTTAATTCTTTTTATGATATTTGAATATTATATTATGAAATATTGTTGTACTACAAAAAGAAATCCAAAAACAAAATCACATTTTCAAAATAAAAGTCATCATCATGTTCACACAAATAATGAAATTTTAAAGAAAAAAAAACAATAAATTAATGATTTAATATAATAAATAATTTAAATAATTAAAAAAATAAAAAATTAACTATATGTTTAATAATGAAAATAATAATGAAGAAGAAGAAGAATATCCAGAAGAAGAAGAATATATAATAGAACCTTTTAATGAAGAAGGAAATATAATAACAGAATTTTTATGTAATATGATAGAATATATTGTAAATATACCAACATTAATTTATTCAATTACTTGGATTAAATTAATAAAAAATATAATTCCAGATAATAATAAAATATTTAAATATAATCATCAAAATTTGTTTGAAAAAAATCCTCCAATTTGTTTTAATTTATTATATTGGAAAGATAAAATAATTAATTGGTCTAAATTTAATATAGGAAGAGCTATTATTTTTTTAGGATCTTCTAAAATTTGTTGTGGAAAAAAAAAAGATCATATTGTATTTTGTGTTATTATTAAAATTTTAATAAGCTTTACAATATCAACTTTTTTTATTTTTAAATTACCAAAAGAAATTAATAAATATAAAAATGAAATTATTAAGTCAATTTATCAAGAAGAAATTAAACATTCTTGTAATCTTATATTACATATAATTGATAATTTTTATTATTTTGAATATTATTATATTTGTTTTATTTTTTTCATTTGTTTTCTAATTATATTTTTAATTATTTTAGCTGGAATAAAAGAATGTTGGAGAGGAAGAGGATATCAAATTAATTAATTTCTTTAGATTTTATAAATTATATTTAAATTATTTAATTAGTTAGTAAAATAAAAACAATTTAAATATTAAGTTAATTTTTAGTTTATATATTTTCTAATATTAAAAAATTTAATATGAGTCTAAGAAATTCAATAAATTATTCAACACCATCAAAAGAAAAATTTCAAAATAAAAAACAAATACATTCAACAATATCATTAAAAAAGAAAAAAAATCCTTCAGATGATTTTACAATTAATAATAATATAATTAAAACACAAAATGGTATAAATAAAGAAAATTTAAATGGAAAAAATCTTCAAAAAGAAATAAATAAAATAACACCTTTTACATTAAAAAATTCAAATTCAATGAATAATTTACATAAAAATAACTTAATAACAAAAAATAAAAAAGAAAATAAAAATGAAAAAAAATTCAATTTATATGAACCACATATTACAATTGATCCTTTAGATATAATGAAAAAAAGAATTCAATTAATTTTAGATGAATCAAATGAAAAAATTGCAGATTTAAGTTTATCAATGAGTCAAATTGATATTGATTGTGAAGATTCATATTATAAAGCACAAATTGAATATTCTAAAAATTTAGATGTTATTTATAAAGAAAAATATAATAAATTAAGAGAAATTAAATTAAAATATGATTATTGTATATATGAAATGAAAAAAATTTATGGAGATGAAAATAAAGATTTATTTCGTGAATTAAGAGAAGAAAAAGAAAGTAAAATTTCTGAATTAAATGATGATTTTTTAATAAAGAAAAATTTAGCTAAAATGAAATTTAAAGAAAAAATTAGAGAAATACAAAATAATAGTATAAATGAAAGGAAAAATTTATTTGAAGGAAAAATATTTGATGAAATGAGAAATAAAATT
This sequence comes from Isotricha prostoma, assembly GCA_023807205.1. Lineage (NCBI taxonomy): Eukaryota > Ciliophora > Litostomatea > Vestibuliferida > Isotrichidae > Isotricha > Isotricha prostoma. The sequence continues at coordinate 98,553 of JAJMZS010000293.1, read as the reverse complement.
TATAATATATTAAATCAACCAATGATTACTTATGAAATTCCTGATGATATTGAACAAAAAGAAATTAAAAATAATTTTATAATAAAAGATAATCCTAATTATCGAGGAAATTAAAAATATATATTTTAAATATATACATTATTAGAATATATATAAATTAATAATTTTTTATATTTACAAAAAAAGCTCAATTAATAATAAATATAAAATTTCCTTTTATTGAAATTATTTTATTAATATTATATATATAAATAAATATTTAAATATTTAAATATATATTTATTTAATTGTTATAATTCTATCTTTTCAAATGTTCCATCATCAAAATTTGATAATTGAAAATCTCCATTATTTTTACCTTTATTTTTATAATTACTATTATTTTGATTTTGATTTTTTATATTATCATTATTTAATTCTTTTCCTTTATTTCTAGTATTCATTCTTGAAAAATTTTCTTCTTTTTTATTTTTATTTTGAATAGTATTAATTTTTTCATAAGGAATATCTTGACTATAAAAATAATTTTTTAAATTAATATCATTAGTTTGAAAACAAATATTTTCAATTTCATTTTTATATTTTAATTTATATTTTTTAATAACATCTTCACAAATTTGAATAGAACATTTTTTATTACAATTACTTTTATTTTGACAATTAATATCAATAAAACCATTTCCCAAAATTTCATTAGTAAAAACTTTTTTTTCAACTAAAATATTAAAGAAACTTTCTAAATAATCACTATTTCTTTCAGGTAAAAAATATCTTGAAATTAAATTCCATTTATTTTTAAAACCAAACCATTCAATTCCTTTAATAAATAAAAAAAATTCATCTTCACTTAACATACTTTCATTTAATAATTTAAATTTTTTAATAATATTATTAGGTGCATTTTGGCAAGTTAAATTCTTAATTCTATGTTTAATTTCTTCAACAGTTCTCATTGGTAACCATAATTGTTGTATTGCATTAATATTTTTTTTTCCATGTATTTTTAATCCAATTAATAATAAATTATCATCTATTGAATCAAATTTTCTTCTATTTTTTCTTTTATTTGAAAAATTATCATTTTCATTTAATTGAATATTTCTATTATTTTCATAATGAATATTACTAAAATATGTCCCATGTCTAAATTTATTTGTTATAGGGAAAAATAATGGATTTACAAAAGGAAAAAATTCTTTTAATATTTTTTTTGTATCTTCTTTTGAAAAAGTATTATTTTTTGCTAATTTTATTATTAAGGGAAAAACTTCTAAAATTGGAGGTTGAAAAAATGATAATTGTAATTTTAAATTCATATCATTACATTTTTTCTTATCATATGTTTCCCATAAAGTTTGATTAAAATTAAATTTAATGTTAAATTCTGGTAAATTTAAATTTTCTGATACTCTTAATTTTGCTATATAAAAAGAAAATAACATTGAATAACATTTTAATTTTAAATGTTTATTTTCTATCATTAATAAATTTTGCATTAATAATTGAATCATTAAATCATATTGTTTTAATACAAAAGATATTTGTTCAAAAATATTCATTTGATTTATTGCTTCTATTTCTTCATTTATATGTTGTTTAAAAAAATTATTTTTATCTTCTTCTTCTTTTTGTTCATTTTTATTAATAAATAAATTTTCACTTACATTACTTAAATTTAAATTCTGATTTAAATTCATATAATTTTCTTTTATTTTTTTTATTCTTTTTCTCTTTTTATTTAATTTTTTATTATCATCAGAATAAGAATAATTTAATTTTGAATTCTGAGTTTTATTTTTTGATATTTTTGATATTAAACTATTATTTAATTCACTAAAATTATCATTAATTAACATTTCATTCATATCTTCATTTACATCTTTTACTTCTTTTTTAGGAATATTTGCAGAATATTCTTCTTCATCAGGTGAATATTTTGATTTTAATATATCTTCTAAAACATTATATGATTCATCATCTTCATCATTTGCAAAATCATAATCAAATATTCCAATTTTGTCTTCTGGTTTTAAAAAAAAATCTGAATGATTTCCTCTTGACATTAGCGGGATTATTATTTAAAATATATTTTTATATATTAAAATAGTCTAACAAATATTTTTTTTTAAAATTTTAAATTATATTTAAAAGAAAAATTCTTTTTTTATTATTATCAATTTATTTTATATTAAACTATTTAATTTAATTTTAAAAAAATGAATAACTCAAATAATTAAAAACAAAATCAATTTTAGTTTTATTTGAATCAAGATTTGAACAAATAATAAAATTTATAAATACTAAAATATATATTTTATTCAATCAAATAAATTTGAATAAAAATTGTATTTTTTTAAATCAAGAAATTAATAGATTGAATTTAAAAAAAAATTGAATAAAAAAAAAATAACAGTAAATATGAAATTATATAAAACAGAAAAATTAATTCATTTAATTAAAAAACTAAAAATATTTAATTTAAAATAACTATATAAAGTTTATAATAAATAAAAAATAAAATATAATAATTTAAAAAAAATATTAAATATTACAATTCTACCTATTAATATTTAACAATTTGTCATTAATTGTTTAAATTCCTTTAAATTTAACATACCATCTCCTGAAACATCTAATTCAGTAATAAACTGAGCAAAAATATCATTATTTTTTTTTTTTTGAAATTCTAAATAACTTTTTAATTCTTCATCATCTTTATTAGACAAAAAAAAATTTTTTAACTCTTCTTTCGAAACTCTTCCACTATGATCTTTATCAATAACTTTAAAAATAAGAGTTAAATTTTTTTCATTAATTAAATCTTCTTTATTACTAGAAGCTTTAATAAAATCATCATAATTAATTTTACCATCTTTACTATTAATATTATTTAAAATAATATTTGCTTCATCTTCAGCTTCTTTTGGAGTCATAATATTATTTAATGCAATTAATAAATCTTCTTTTGTAATTAAACCATCAGAATCTTTATCTAATGAAATAAAACATTTTCTTAAATAATCAAGATCTTCACTTTTTGCTAAATGTCTTATAATAAAACTAATTAACCATTCTTTAATTTGATTTTTATGATGAAAATTACTTGCATTCTTTATTGCATTTTTAAACGCATTTGACGAAAAAATTTTATCTCCTTTTTCATTATAATTTTTCAACCAAGGTTCTTTTAATAAACTTTTACAATTTGGTCTTTTATATTGATTAATCTCTAATAATTTACTTAAAAAATTTTTACCTTCTTTTGATATATCATTCCATATTTCACTATCAAATTTAATATTTATATTATTAAATCTTGAAATTTGAATTTTTATTTCTTTTAAATTTTTTCCTTTAAAAGGATAATCACCAGATAATAAAAAATACATAATAACACCACAAGACCAAATATCAGTTTTTTCACTTAAATTTACTTCTGGAGGAATAACATTTAAATTTGAAACACTTTTATAACCTTTTGTTAATATATTATTATTGTTATTTCCTAATAAATTAAATGCACCAAAATCAATTATTTTAACCCATAATGAATTATTATTATCATTTTGATTTTGAATTACTATATGTTCTGGAGATAAATTACATAAAATTATTTTATTTTGATGTAAATAATTTAAAGCAGTTATTATTTGATACATTATTTGACGACATTTATTTTCTGTTAATGAATCTGATGTTGTTATATATTCAAATAAATTTCCATTTGGACAATATTCGTATATTAAATATATTTTGTTTGAATAGTAGAATACTCTGTATAATTTTATTATGTTTGGATGGGATAAATTTTTTAATATGTTTATTTGGTTTGTTATATCATTTTCTGTTATATTATTTTGATTTTGTAAATTAAATATTTTCATCATTCGAATTTCTTGACTTTTTTTATGTTTTACTTTATATACTGAATTGTATTTACTTTGTTTTATAAATTCTAATATTGAATAATATAAAAATGGATCTTCTTTTTCTTGTAATAATAATATATCTTTTTCTGCTGTTTTAATTGAGTAAATTGGGTTATTTGGAATTTGAATTATTGATGTTTTTTGAAATGAATTTGGAGAACATCCCATTTATATTTTAAATTTAATAAATTAAAAATATATATAAATTTATTAATTAACAAATTGTGAATTTAAAGGAATTTAGTTTAAAAATGGATAATATATTAAATGAAAAAGATACAAAATTAAATCAAGAAAGTAATAATGAAATAAAAATTGAAGAAATTAAAAATAATGAAAAAAAAATAGAAAATAAAGAAATAGAAAAAATAAATAATGAAATAATAAATGATTCAAATAATAATAATTTAATAAATCAAATTAATGAAGAAGTAAAAAAAAATGATGAAAACTTAGAAAATAAAAAAGAAGAAACTAATTTAAATGAAAAAAAAGAAGAAAAAAAAAAAACATTTGAAGACATAAAAAATTCCTTTTTTAAAACATTAGAAAATATTCAAAATGAAGAAGTAAATGAAGAATTAGAAACAATTTTAGCAGAATATACAAAAAATATAAATGAAGAAGAGAATAAAAAGAAAGAAAAAGAAATAAAAAAAACAGAAATTCCAATAATAAAAAATCCCCTTGACTTTGTAGAATATTTTGAATTACCAGAAGGAATAAAATCAATAAATATAAAAAATAGTTACAAATTACAAAATAGAATATTAAATTCAAAAATAAATTTAAAATTATTAGTAAAAGAACCACAAACAAATTTAAGTAATTTAATACATAAAGAATTAGGAGACAATGAAATAACAACTTTATTTGCAAAAAAAAATAATATAGGAATAGGAGATATTTATGGTAAAGTAACATTTTATACTAGTAATATAGATAAAAATGAAAATGAAATATATGAAAAAAAAATATTTGAATCTCCTTTTTTAAAATCAAAAATAAAATTTACTCAAGTTACTTGTATGGATTTAAAATTAGAATGTGACTTTTTATTTGTTGGTTATATGAATGGTTCAATTTCAATGTTTGAATTTTCAACTGGAAATATGAAATTTTTAAGTGATAAAATACACTTTTGTGAAAATGAAAAACAAAATCCGATAATTGATATTAAAATATATAGTTATGATAATCAAAAACAAACATATGAAATAATATCAAGTGATTCATTAGGAGAACTTAAAATTTCAGTAATACAAAAAAGTCTTTTTTCATATCGTTTAATAATATCACAAAATTTATTAAAAAGAGGAAATTGTCCAATTTTTTTTATTAAAACAATAGATTTTCAAAATGAAAATTATTTAAATTTTAAAAATTTAGGTAAATATGCAATTTTTGGTGATTTAAAAATAATAAGAATATTTAGAATGGAACCAAAAACAGAATTAGTTTGTTATATGGTAAGACCACAATATTTATTAGATGCAATGATTCCAGATTCTTCAATTGGAATTGGTAAACCAATTGAAAAATATAATCCTTATGGTAATAATATTGAAACTGATAATATTTTATTAATGGCAATTAATTGGGGAACTGTTATTTATATTTATGAATTAATTATTAAAAATAATGTTATTTGTTATGGTAATTTATTAGGTCATTATGTTAATAATTTTATTATTCAAAGATTAGGTTTTTTAAGTAATTCTATTATTTATTTATATGATAAAGGTAATAATTTAAAAATTTTAAATACGAGAAAATTTATTTTTGGTGAATTAAAAATTTCAAAAGATTTTCAAGAACCTGAAATTAATAATAATAATTTAGTTGAATTAGAAAATGTAATTTTAAATATAAAAGGACAAAATTATTTGAAAAGTGAAAAAGGACATTCAAGAGAAACTTTTTTATATTCAATAATTGAAAATGAAAATAAACTTCATATATTAGGAAATAATAATATTATAAATGTTTCTTTATCAAAATGGTATTCTTGTTTAAATGATTTAGAAAAAAATAATAATTGGGAAGATTTATTATCAATTTCATTACAAATTTATAATGGAAATTTTACTGCTTTATCAGAAATTCCAGAAGATAAAAATGAAAGAAAAGAAATTATTGGTAGAAATTTAAAACAATTAATTACTCAATTTGTTATTTTAAAAATTAAAGAATTAAATATTAATAATAATGATTTACTTAATAATAATAATTATGATGAAGATAAAATTAATGAATGTATTAATATTGCTATTGAGTTTTGTATTGAAATTGAAAGTTTTGATTTTTTATTTCTGGAACTTTTTAATATATTTAAAGGAAAAAATTTGGATGAGTTATTTTTGGAAAATTTAGAATCTTATATTTTAACTGATAAAATTATTAATTTTAATATTAAAGAAGAATTAATTTTGAAAATTATTGATTTATATTATGAAAGAAAAGGATTGAATTTATTAAGTCAATTATTACTTCATATTAATATTAATAATTTAGATACTGAAAAAATAAAAGATAAATTAGAAGAATTAAATTTAATTTCTCCTTTAATTTATTTATATATGAATGGTAAAGAAAAAAATTATTTTATACCAATTAAAAAATTATATGATTTATATACTAAATCAAAGCCTTTAGAAAATTTTACTTCTTATTATTTATTAAAAGATATTTCAATTAATGAAATTTTTTCTAGTAAACAATATATTGGACATAAATTATTATGGTATATAAAATTATGTATTTCAGGAAGAAAATTTCCTAATTTAGAAATAAAAATAGAAGAAGAAAAATTTAATGAATTAATTCCAGAAATTATTTTCTGGATGATAAATGAAGATAATTTAAAAGAATTATGTAAATTTGACCCAAAAGATTTTTTTCTTATTTTAAAAAATATATTTTTAATTCCTAAATTTTATCATATTTTAGAAAATCATTCTCAAGAAAATAATGATTTAAGTCAAATTGATATTGCACTTCTTTCATCTAAAGTTTCAACAATAAAAGATATAAAACCAGAATCTATAATTGAATATATAATTACTATAATTAATAATTTTAATAATGAAGAAATATTATTATATTTATATGAATTTATTATTAAAATTTCTAAAACTGTTGAATTAAGTAAAGAAAATATTATAAAGTTTTCTTCTTTTCTTTTAAAAAATTATTCAAAGTTAATTAAAGATATTAATTATATTGAAATTAATCAATTATGTATTAATTTCACGGATTTGTTTGAAAAATATGAATTAAATGAAAATGAATATGAAACAATATTAAATAATTGTAAAGATAATATATTTGATGAAGTTAAATTATTTATTCTTACTAAATTAAAAAATGATTCAGAAATATTAAATTTATATATTAATGAAAAATGTAATATTGAAAATAAAGAAGAAAGATTATTTAAATGGTTAAATTTAATATTAACAGAATTTTCTAATAAAAAAGACAATGATAAATTAAAACAAATAAAAGATCTTATTTTCAAAAATATAGATTCAATAATTCAAATTTCATATATTAAATTTAACACACTTGTAAATAATTGGTTTCCAAAAGAAAAAAATGAAATATTAAATAAAATTACAGACTCAAAACTTAAATTATTATATATAGAATTATTAATAAAAGATATTAAAAAATTATTAAATAATGAAATACAAGAAGAAGATCAATTATTTATAGAAAAAACATTAAGAACTCATATAGAATTATTATGTAAATTAAAAGAATATGATAAAATTTTACCTTCTTTACAAAATTTAGGAATTTATCCTTATGATGAAATAATTGATACACTTGAAAAAAATAATGCTGGTGATTCTTTGATTTATTGTTATTTAAAGACAGGAGATCCAAAAAGAGCTTTAAATTATTGTGTTAATAAATTAAATAAATATTTTGATATAATAAAAAATACTTTAGAGTCAAATGATTTTAAAGAAAGTTTATATGAAAATAATTTTACAAATTTTGATTTTCATATTCAAAAAATTTATTATATTTGTAAAAATAATGAACAAGGAATTGATGAATTATGGAAACAATTTTTAATGGAATTATATTCATTAAATGCAAAATTAAATAAAATAACAAATAAAACAAAACAATTTAATAACTTTAATCAATATTTATCAAATACAATAACAGATTTAATAGACACAATGTGTAATTATGTAAGTATAATAGAAATAATTGAAATTGTTTCTGCAAATTATAAAGATGCAGAATTTAAAGAATTTAAAGCAATTCTTTTAAAAATTTTAGACTCAAATGGAAATCAAGAAACAATATTATTAAATGCAAAAAAATTACTTATGAATAATATTTTATATAGACAAGAATTATTTATGAAATTAAATACTCATGGAAATAATATTTCATTAAATAAATGTGATTTATGTCATAAAGACTTTGATAAAAAGGTTAAATCAAAAGAAAAAATTATTTTTTTTAAATGTGGACATTTATTACATGATAAATGTGTTATAAAAGATTGCTCAGATGAAGGTGAAATTATAATTTGTAGTATTTGTAGAAAAAATGAAATTGAAAGTTCTATTAATAATGAAGGTATTTATAATATTAAAATTGATAATTCTAATTTAAAAAATAAAAATGAAAATGAAAATGAAAATAATGAAAATGATGATATTGATGAAAATGAAAATTATAATTATTTTGAATTAAGACTTTTTTCTCAAATGAAAAATATGGATAAAAGACATCTAGAAAAAATTAAAATTTATCTTGAACAATAATAATTTAAAAAAATATATTTAAATTATAGAATATTATATTTAAATTTTATTTTATAATTTTATTTTTTTTATATTTTTTTAATTTTTTTCAATGTTTGAATACGACATTTTTTTTTACATAAAGGACATTCCATTTTTTCTTTTAACCATATTGACCAACATTTATTACATAATATATGATTACATTTTGATATTGAAAAATTCATATTTTTATCTTCTTTTTCATTTAAAAAACAAATTGGACAATTTAATTCTTGATTTATTTCTAATGTATATCTATTATTATCTAAATCATTTTGTATTATTTTTATTAATTCTGTTTCTTTATCAATTTCTTTATTTTCATTATTTTCTTTTTTTATTTTAGATTCTTCATTTTGTAATTTTTTTTCTGCATTTGAGTTTATTAAATTTAATTTATTATCATAATTTTTTCTATTGTTTAAAAATTTATTTATAATATTATTATCATTTATAATATTTGAATCTTCTGATTCTGTATCATTATCTAATTCATTAAATAATTTCTTTTCTTTTTTTTCTGTTTTATTTATTATTTTTTGAGGAATAATATTCTTTAATATATCCTTTTTAATTATATTTTGATTTGATTTTTTTAAATCTTCTTTTCTTTTTTTTCCTAAAATATTATTAAAATTAAAATTAGAAAATTCCTGAAAATCTAAATTTAATTCATTTCTTTTATTTTTTTGTTTATTTAATTCTTTAATATTAATAAAACCATTTTTATCTTTAAAAGAATTAATATTAATATTATTATTTCCATTATTATTACTATTATTATTATTAATAAAATTAAAATATTCCAAAATTTTATTTTGTCTATCATAATAACTTTCATATTCAATTTTAACTTTTTTATCTTTATCACTCTTATTCTCAAATTCACTTTCCATTTTATCAAAAAATTTTTCAACATTTTCAAAATAACAATCATCAATATCAACAACATTTAAAATATCATTCATCCATTTAGAAAATAAATTTTTAATATCAACTTTATCAAATCTTGAATCAATACAAATCATCATACCAAAATCATTTTTATGTCTTAAAACTCTTCCTAAAGTTTGATTAACTGTTTGTATTGCATCAATTTTATACCATTTTTCTCCTGATATTATATTTAATTTCTTATCTTTATTTTCTTTATAAAATTTATTTAAGTAAATCATTTTTAATTTTATTTTATCTTCAAAAAAATTTGCATAAGGAATTCCAATACAAATTACTATTCTTGCTATATCATCTTTAAAATCAATTCCTTCTGAAATTGATCCTCTTACTACAGAAAATAAAATTGAGTTTTTATTATTATTTGATATGAAATCATTTATAAATCTTTTATCTTTTTTATCAATATATACTTTTTTATATTTTGATATTTCTTCAATTATTTTTGAAGAAAGCCAATTTGAATAACATATTTGTAAATAATTAAATGATGGAAAAAAAATTAATATTCCTCCTTTTTTTAATGATTTAACATAATTTAATATTGTATTTCCTAAACAATTTATCATTTCTATATTTTGTCTATTTGAATTATCAAATTGAAATATTATTTTTTTTCCTTTGTAATATATTGATTTTATAATTTCAAATTTTGATTTTTTTAAATCAATAACATGTTTATTTTCTAATCTTAATTCAATTGGAGTTTTTAAATTAAATTCTAATACTTCAATTGGTGAAAGTGTACCTGATGATAATATAATATTATGTGGATTTTCTTTTATTAATTTTCTAAATCCAAAACTTGAATCAAAACAAAATATTTTTAATATTCTTATATTTTCTCTTCTATTTTGAAATTCATTTATTGTATCATATACATAAAATAAAAAAGATTTTAAATTTTCAGAATTAAAAAATAAATATTTTATTAAATCTAAAAATTTAATTAAAGGAGTAAATAAACTATCTTCTTCATATATTTTTAAATATTCTTCATTTAAATCATATAAAAAATTATAATGTTTATCTATATTTTTTGGAGTGATTCCTTCAAATTTTTTTTTTACTTTATTATTAAACATATTAAACATATCTTCAATTTTCATTTGTTCATTTTTAATATTATATTGAATAAATAAACTAAAAAATTCATTTGAAGAAAGAACTTTTCCTTTATCAGGATATACTTCTCCTTTTAAAACATTAGTAATTGAATCAATATTATTTTTTATATTTTGAATTATATTAATTTCTTTATAAATTTCTTCTTCAGTAAATTCAGAAAATTTTTTATTTTTATTATTTTTATTTTCTTCTTCTTTATGTTTAATTAATAAAATTTTATTTAATTCTTCAATCATATCATATAAAGAATTATTTCTTAATTCAAAAGAAGAACTTTCTTCTAAAACTTTATCAATATTATGAGCTTCATCAATAATTAAAATTGAATTTTCAATACTAATATTTAAAGTATCTTTAACATCTTTATCAATAATATAATTATAAGGTAAAAATATTATATCACTTTTAAATGATTTTTCCTTTTCATAATAATAAGGACAAAATTTTTGTCTTTTAGCAAAATCACATAATTCTTCAATATCAATACAATTATAAGATGAAAATTGAACATTTTTAACATTTTGATATAAATTACATTTTATTCTATTTCTTTTACATTTAGTATTTAAAGAAGAAAGACTTTTAATATTATTTTTAATAGTAAAATTAACACAAGAATTATCTCTAGAAGATAAAATTGAAGTAATAGGTAAATAAATAGTTTTTTTTAATTCTTTAATTACATTTGTTATTTGAGAATGAGTTCTTGAAGTATAAAACATTCTAATTTTTTTTTTCTTTTTTTCTCTCATATATTTCATCCAAGCTAAAGTTGAACATAACAAACATAAAGTTTTTCCTGTTCCAGTTGGAGATTCTAATGCAGCTAATTTTTCATTATTTAATGATTCTATTATTTTTTCCATATAAATTATTTGAATTTCATATGGTTGATATGGAAAATATATTTCTATTCCTTTTATATTTATTAAATTTTGTGTTTTTATTTTTGATTCATCTATTAATAATTTATCTTGAATTAAAATTTTTTCTGTGTTTTTATTTGTATATTTTTTTAAATCAAAATCATTATCATTCATTTTTTTTTTTGGAAAGTTTTTTTGAGAATTATAAATTGGGGTTAATTATTTTAATTATTTTATAATTTATTTTCTGAAACATTCTTTTTAAGGAATTTAATAAATAAAACAGTTTAACAATTTTATGATATAAAATAATATTTGAAATCTAAATTAAAATCAAAAATTAAAAAAAATTTTATAAAAACCAATATCTTTAATAAAACAATATCAATAAAAAAAAAAATATTTTAAATAAAAAAAAATAAAAATTTCAAACACTAAAAATAATAAAATAACTCAATAAAAATAAATAAAAAAAAAAACTAAAAAAAAAAAATAAAAATAAAATCCTTAATTAAAAAATTAAAACCATATAAAAAAAATGCCATCATATCATTCAGTCTGGAATAAAAATGAACCAGAGGTAAAATATTGTGGAATTCCAGTTTTTGATTTTAAAAGAGACAAAACACCAAGTTTAGACTATTCAAAATTAAAAGTTCCAATAAATCAAATAGAATTAGACATAATAGATGAAGCAATAATATATTTTAGAGCAAATGTATTATTTAAAAATTTTTCAATTGATGGCGATGCAGATAAATTAATAGTTTATATAACAGTTTTTATTCAAAAATGTTTAGAAAAAGCAGGATTAAATACAGAACCAAATACTGCAAAAGTTAATATGAAAAAATTAATTGATGGTTGTGAATATATTCCTAATACTGAAAATTTTTTTAATGTTTTAGTTGATAAAAAAGATAATGAAATTAGTAATCTTCAAAAATATTTGAAAGAAATTAGAAAAGAAGTTGTTAGTAGATTAATTTATATTTTATATGATAATCCACAAACTTCTATTGATAGAAAATTTTGGCTTGCTTTAGGAAAAAAGAAATTTATGGGATATGATATGTTAAGTTCTAAATAAGTTTTTTTGGTGTTTTATATTATAATTTATTAAAAAAAATATTATTTTTAATTTTAAATTATTTGCTTTATATTTCTTTTTCATATATTATTTCATATATTCCTTCTTTTTTTTTGTGCTCATTTTTGGTTCGTTTAAATTTTAATACTATTATATCTTTAAAAATAGTAAAAGGTAAAGAAAAAGAAATACCAAAACTTCCATTATCAATATTTGAATAATCAAAATTTCCAATATTTACTTTTCTTTCTCCAAACAAATAAAAATAATAATCAAAAATTCTAGTATATAAAATAATTTTTTTTATTTCAACTTGTTCTTCATTATTGTTTTCATAATAAGGAAAACTTATTGAAAGTTTAATTTGATATTTTGTTTCATCTAAAAATATAGAAAATTTAGGTTTAAATTCAATAATATCTTTAATATATGATGGGATATTGTTTATATTAATGTTTTCTCTTTTTTTTAATTTGTCATCTTTTCTTAAAATTTTCAACTCATCACTCCCAATTATATTTTCTAATTTATTATTTTGATATAGAAAACAATGTGGACTTATAAAATTTTCTGTTGATTCTTCTGTAATTATTTTAAAAGGGATGTTTTCAAATTGATTATAATTAAAAATTATATCTTCAATTATTTTAATATTTTGAATATTTTCTATTATATTTTTACAATATAAAATACATATTGATGATTCTAAAATTGTTTTTATTAAATTTTCATCCTGAGTTTTGCTATTGTAAACTTTGCAGCGAACTATAAAATCTTTTTTATCTAATTCTATTTTATTAAATATAGTATCTAATAAATTATTTATTTTATTGTCTACATTTTTTAAATTTGTGTAAAATAAAGAAAGACAATATTGTTGATTTGATAAAGGTTCTTTTGATGAATTTTTTTTGGAACTTGGTCTTTTATTTATATCTTCCCATCTATCCTTAAATATATATATTTTTTCTACTTCCATATTTTATTAAAAATCAAAAAAATGAATATAGTATAATTAATAAAAAATAATTTAACTATTTTTAATTGACTAAATAAAATCAAATTTTGAATTTAAATATATGTAAAATATTATAATATAACTTTATAATAATTTATTTCAAAAAAAAGAAATATTTTAAAAATTTAAATTAAAAAAATAATAATTTTTCTTTAATAATAACCATTATCAAAAAAAATTTTAATTCAAAAAAAAAATAAAATGGAATCAACAAACCAAACAAAACAAACAGAAGAATCAACAATTCTTGAATCAGAAACATATTTTTTAACATATCGTTGTCCAAAATGTTATTTCATACCAAAAATTTCCTTAATAACAAATGCCAAAAATGAAAAAGAAAAAATAATAAAATACACATGTCCAAATAATCATAATGAAGAAATAGAATTAGAAAAATATATAAACACATATAAATACATACCAGAAAATATAATAAAATGTGAATTAAAAAAAGATGAGAATTCCTTTGGTCATACTCCTCCTTATTATTATTGTAAAGAATGTAATGGTAAATTTTATTGTGAATTATGTCAAGAAAATCATTTAAATGAACATAAAAAATTAATTTTATTAGAACAAATTGATACTTTTTGTATTGATTGTGGTTTTAATAATAAATATAGTAAATTTTGTTTTGATGATAATATTAGTTTTTGTCATTATTGTAGTTTCAAACATAAAAAACATAAAAAATTTGATTTTGATGATATTATTTTATTAAATGAAGATATTGAGTTTTTTAAAACAAAAATTGAAGATTGTAAAAAATTTATTGAGTGTTATAAAAAAAAAACTGATGATATTATATTTTGGTTAAATAATGAAATTGAATATTTAAAAAAGTGTTTATTTAATTTTGAAGAAAGAAATAAAATTGAAATTCAATTTGTTGAAGATATTTTAGAAACTTATATTAAAAAAAAAGAAGAAAAAAATTTAAATTTTCAAATTTATAATAATTTAATAGATATTCAATTTAATACATTAAAAACAAATTTAAATTTTGAATTTAAATTACCAGATTGTATTTTAAATATTAAAAAATTTTTAGAAAGTAAAGAAAGTAATATTTTATTAGAAAGTAAAAGTATATTAAATCAAAAGAAAAAAGAAGAAGAAATTAAAGCTAAAAAAAAAAGAAGAAAATGAAAAGAAATTAAAAGAAGAAAATGATAAGAAAATAAAAGAAGAAAATGAAAAGAAAATAAAAGAAGAAAATGAAAAGAAATTAAAAGAAGAAATTGAAAAGAAAAAGAAAGAAGATAATGAAAAGAAATTAAAAGAAGAAAATGAAAAGAAAAAGAAAGAAGAAAATGATAAGAAATTAAAAGAAGAAGCTCAAAAAAAAAAATAGAATAAAAAAAAGGAAATAAATAAAAAAAAATTTGAATTTAAGGTAAAATAAAAACTGAAAAAAATGATTTATTTTTATTTTATAATTATAAAATATTTAATGATACAATATAATTAAATACAATAATATTATTTATTAATCAAACAAATTAATGTTTTTTCTTTTTTTTAATTCATTAAAAAATCATTTTTAATAATTTTATAAAATTTAATTGAAAGATATTTTATTTTGATTATTTATTAAATCACTTATTTTATTTTCACTTTGACTTTCAGAAATTGGAATTTCTTTTTCAGGATTATTATTTTCAAAAACAATATCATCAACATCAATTTTTATTTTTTCTTTTCTATATCTCATAATAATAAAAAAGAAAAATAAATTAAAAAACATTAAACTAAAAGAAATTGTATAAATTATACTTGAAAAATTTGCTGAATTTAATCCTAATTTATCTATTTGAGAAAAAAATATATTTACATCTCTTTTCATAAATCTACAATTAACAAAAGAAAAAAATGAATCATTTTGATTTATAAAATTACTATATTTTTCAAAATTAGAAATATTTGTATAAATTTTTTTTAAATTGATATAGAAAATATCTTTTATTTCAGTTAAATTATACTCATATTCTTTAAATATTGGTAATATTTTATCATTAATTGAATTTTTTAAATTTTCATAATATAAATACAATGTTTTATTAAAAGACTTAAAAGCAATATCTAAATTTTCATAATCACCTTTAGTTAATATATTAGAATAATTAAAAGGAAGAGTATTCCTTTCAGTTAATAAAAGACAATTTTTTTTATTTGAAAAATAATTATTATTTAAAGAAATATATTTATAACCATTTGGACAATTATTTATATTAAAAACCCAAACATCATATATTTTTTTATTTAATTGATAATTTCCTTCAAATGAACCATCTGTATATTTTCTTAGTTCATTTAATATACTTTTTAAATCTTTTTTTGTATCATTAATATAAAAAGAACTATTTTCAATATTTTTTATATATTTTTCAAAATAATCAATTTCATATTTAATATTTTTTAATTCTTTTGTTGAATCAACATTTTTTTTAATTAAAGAAAAATAATTATATAAATCATTAATTATCATTAATTCTTCATTATTTAATTCAAAAGCTTTTTGTAAATCACCATAATCATTTAAACATATATTTAAATATTTTTTTCCTTCACCTTTAAAAATTATACCATCTTTATTTAAATTATATGAAGTTAAAGAATATGAAATAATATCTCTTCCATCTTTTCCTTCTAAATAAAGTAAGTTAAAAATTAATCCAAAAATAAATGTTATTATCATTATAATATTTTCAATATTCCAAAAAAAAAATATTGGAAGTCTTATAATTTTAAATTCTAAGGTTACAAATATAAATATACTAAATATATTTACTATTCCTATACACATAAAATAAATAAACAAAAAAGAAAACAATTTATTTGCAAATTTCATAAATCTATTATAATATTGAGGAATTTTATCATTTGCATCATAATAAAAATATGAAAAAGTTTTTTTAAAAACTAAAATTTTTTCAACTGAATTATCTAACGATTTAATTATATTATTTTTATTTTTTTTAATTTCTTTATTAAAATCTGTAACAGAATTCAAAATATTATAAGGTTCAATAATATAATTTTCATAATCTTTAATATTACTTTCAATTTTATTTGTAATATCTTTCATAAAATCTATAACAATAATTGAAGAATTATCATTAGGATAAGGATTAGAAATTGTAATATTTAAACTATTAAATCTTTCAATTTCATTTTTAATAAAATTTTCTTTTTTATTAATCATATTATAAAAATCTATATCTTTAACTTTTTCTATATCATTAATAAAAAAATCATTATAATAACTTATATTCTTTATAATATTTTTAGTATCAGAAATACTAGAAATTAAATTAAAAATTCCACTCCAAATTGGTTTTTCTTGGCATAAATCACCAAAATAAACATTAGAAATAAATTTAAAAATTGAACAAGATAATCCATTAACAGAATTAATTATTTTATATTCCATTTTCATTCCATAATAACTTGAAGTTATTAATGAACCTGACATTGTTAAAGTTATTAATATTGAAAAATATCTTAAACAATTTCCTTTTCCTTTTTGTTTACAACAACAACGAGGAAAACAAAAACAAAAAAGACAAATTATGTATGTTATTATTATTATTATTATTAATAATAATATTGAAATATAACGACTTATTCTTGTTAAATAATCATGAGTTAAATATTTTTTATCTTTTGTTAAAAAATAATTTATTAAAGCTTGACTATATAAACTTAATTTATTTTCTGAATATGAAAATGATATTTTTTCATAAAATGGAATAAGATTTTCTGTTGATTCTTTACATATTTGTTCTAAAAAATTAAAAAGTAAAGTATTTCTAATTGAAGTTTCTGAATTATTTGATTTTTGAGATATAAATAAATATATTAAAGAAATTAGAAAAGTAAATAAAAAAATTTGAAGAAATTTTTTTTTTGGAATATTATTCATATATTTAATAATTAAATAATAAATAATAATTAAATATAATTTTTATTCATATTTAAAATATATAAATTAAATATAAAAAGTAAAATGTTTAAAAATTATTTATAAAATATTATATAATTACTATTTTCTAATATTCAATTCTATATTCTTTGATATTTCTATCATTTTTTGTTTTCCTTTTTGAATTAATTTAACCAACGAAAAATGAATTAATTCTGGTCCTTCTAATTGATATTCTTTTTTTTCCTTTTCATTTTTACTATTTAAAGTATTTGGTTTAGTTAATTCATTTTCATTACTTTTTAATAAATTGAAACTATTATTTGTATAATATAATTTATTTCTACTTGTTTTATTTACTGATAAATAATTATTATTAATATTATTTATATCATTTATTTTTATTAATGACTTTAATTTATGAATTAATTTTGAATTATTAAAAATTTTTGTTGATGGAGAAGTTAAATATGTGTTTTTTATTTTAGATTTACTATTATTATTTTTAAATTCATTTTGTTTAGAATTATTACTTTTTGGAATTTGAAAATTAATCATATTTGAAATATTATCAATATCATTTATACTTAAATTTCTTTTTTTAATAGATTTTAATTGATTTTTATTATTTTTAACTTCAATTTTTTGTTTATTTATTTGGTGTATTTTTTCATTTTTTAAATGATAATTTGAATAACTTTTCCTATTATACAAAGATGAATTATTTAAATTTATTTCAATATTAATTGATTTATTTTTTGAACAATTTTTTTTGATTGAAACAATATTTTTTCTTTTTATATCATTTTTTCTCTCTTTAAAATAGTTATCCATTATGATATTAAACGCAGAATTATTGGTATTAACTATCCTATCATCATTATCTTTATTTGACAAACCAAATGAATTTTGATTAATTTTATTTTTATATTTTGGTAAAGAATTACTTTTAACTATTGAATTATTATCATTTCTTGATTTTTTTTTAATAGGTTTTCTAATATATTTTTCATATATTAAATTAGTATTTGAAATCATACTTATTGATTTTTTTAAATGATGTTTTATTTTATATTTAATATCTTCATAATTTAAACTAGAATTTAAATTTGATGATGTTTTGTTCATTAAATTTTTTTTAAATTGAATTTAATATTTTATTTAAAAAAATAATAATTTAATTTATTTAGATTATATTTATATATAAATTAAAATTAATGAAAAAAAAATGAAATTTTAATATTCAAATTTATATTAATTTTTAAATTATAATATATATAATTTTATTATATATTAAAAAATAAAAGTAAAGCTAAAAATACATCATTATATTTTGCTTTTATAATTTGTTTAATCAATAAATATTTACAATCTCTCTTTTACATTTGAAACTAAATAAATTAATTTTTGTTTTATTTTCATAATTTCCATTTTTATTTTACTATTTTTCATAAATTCATTTACCAATATAAATTTTCTATTTTTACATTTATTAATCAAATGACAAATATTTTGACTTTCATTAATTCGTAATGTATTTATTTCATTATTTCTTTCTTTCCCAGAAAAAATGTTTATTTCATTTTTTTTCTGGATATTATTATTATTATTTATTTTAGAAAAAGAATATCTATTAAGTTTATCTTCTTTTTTTGAATTTTGACTTCTTTTATATTTTTTAAAAGAAAAATATTTTGATTTCCATGATGATTTTGAATCATAATATTTTTTAAATACAAAAATTTAATATTTGAATATTTATTTATAGTTAGACTAATTTAAATTAATTAAAAAATGAAAAAATTTAAATTTTTATTGTTTATTTTAATAATTAATATATTCAAATGAAAATTATTCTAAAAAAAATTATTTTGAACAGTACTAAAATCTTAATTAAAGAAAATAAATAATAATAATATAAAACATCATAAAATAAAATATAATAATTAGATTATAAAAAAGATAAAAAATGAATAATAATTATAAGATTATTTTATCAGATTTAGAGTAAGAAAAAACTATATAACAAAATAGTACATTACATAAAAAAATAATATTCGAAAAAAATTTAATAGAAACCGAGGCAAGTAACATTTTTTTTTCAATAAATGAACTAAACAACATAATATTTATATTAAACTTAATGACACCTTTAAAATTGAATTTATCAATAAATTCTTCCAAAAAAATATTCCCAGAAAATAATTTTTTAAATAAAAAAAGAACAAAAATAATAATAAATAATTCTCCAAAAAATAAAATTTTCAAAATAACAAAAATAAAAGATAAAATATCAGAATTAAAAAAAGAACAATTATCAAAAATTAATTTTTCAAAATCATTTAAAAGAAGTAGTAAATATAGAGGAGTATCAAGAAATGGAAATAAATGGCAAGTTTTAATTATGATTAATAGAAAAAAAACTTATATTGGAAATTATGATTCAGAAGAAGAAGCAGCTAAAGCTTATGATCAATATGCTATTAAATATCATGGCGATAAAGCAAGAACTAATTTCTTTTATCAAGGTTATTGTCAAGTTAATAGTTTTTAAATTATAAAAAATACAAAAAATGATTTTTTTGTGTTTTTTTGTAAATTTGTTTAAAAATAGTTTTATTATTTAAATGTATGATATTTATATTTATGTGATTGAGTTTTTTTTTTCTTTGATTTATTTTAGTTTTTATCAAATTTGAATAATGAAGATTTTTGTTAAAGGATTTTTAACTTTAGTTTTTTATTCTTCAAATTGTATTAAGTTGAGAAAAAGTTAATTTTATAACTTAATATATATATATGTTTTGATTAAAATATGAAAAACAAAAATTTAACTTACATAAAAATATTATTAAAACTATTTGTATATTTTATTATTAAAAAACCTTATTAAATTGAATTTAAAATTTTTTATTTTTAAGATTATTAATATTTATAATAAGAAAATGGAATTTCAAAATAATAAAAATACTTTTAAATATACATATTTTTCTTTGCATAAAAATTAGTCAAAAATAATATTTCTAACTTAAAGATAACAAAAGACTATTTTTTTAAATTAATATTAAATTATTTCATTTATTTTTTTATTTTATTTCTAACTTATAAGAAAAATATTATCAAAAAAAAAAAGATTAAAATAAAAAATAAATTAAATAAATAATAATATTGAAAAATAATTATAAAACAACCAAATAAAAATAAAATAAAATAATAAAATACAACATAAACAAAATAAGGAAAAAAAAAATTAAAAAATGCATGCCAAAAGAAAAGAATCTAACAATCCAATGATGTACAAAGTAAAAACAGAAAAAGTATTAGCAGTTCCAGAAGAGCAATTAAAAGAATATAAAGAAGCATTTGATTTATTTGATAGAGATAAAACAGGTTTAATAGGAACAGAAGACGTATATTCCTTATTAAAAAATTTTGGTGACACAACACCAAAAAAAGAAATATCAGAGAATTTATCACAATTTGATAATGATGGAGATGGAAAATTAAGTTTTGATGAATTTGTTACATTTTTACAAAATTCATATGTTACTTTAGATGAAATTGAAGCTGTAATTAGAGCTTTTAAAACTTTTGATAGAAATAATGATGGTTTTATTGATTTAATGGAATTTAAATTTATTTTAGAAAAATTAGGTCATAATTTAACTGATGATTTAGTTAAATTAATTTTTAGAGAAAGTAATTTAAAAAATGAAGGAATGATGGATTATATGGAATTTATTGGTTTTTGGAAAAAAATTAGACCTATGGATTAGTTAATATAGTGTATTTGATTTAATATTAATTTTAATAGGGTTTTTTAATAAGGTTTTGTTTTTTATTTATTAATATAATTATTTATATTTTTTTTTTTATTGGAAATTTTTGATGAGTTTATTTAATATTAATATTTAAAAAAAAAACTAGTAAATTTATTATAATATTTTTGTTATATATTTTTTAATTAGTTTTAAAATGTTCTAAATTAAAAAATTAAAAAATAATTAAAAAATATATATTTAAAAATAATGGATTCAAATTTAAATGATTCATTAGTAAAAAGGCTTCCTTCAAAATTCAAAGATATAAGTTTTGATTCATTTGTAAATTTAAAAGAAGAAATAGAAAAATCAATAATATCAATAGATCCAAAAAAAAAATTTACTTCAATATGTAATGAAGATAAAATTCAAAATGAATTTTCACTTCTTGAATATTTAATAGATTATGATCAAAACCATTTTTTACAATTATCAAAAGACAATCCAAAAAATCGTTATACTGATATAAGAACTTATGAATATAATAAAGTACCATTAAAAACAAATGAATATATAAATGCATCTTTTATTCATATTCCAAATGAAAATAGTTTCATATCAACACAAGGACCAATTGAATCATCAATAAATGATTTTTGGGAAATGATATTTGAATATGATTGTAAAATTATTTTAATGTTATGTAATGAGATTGAAGGAGGAAGAAAAAAATGTAGTGAATATTGGAAAAGTAAAAATTCAATTTTTAAAATTGAATATAAAGAAGAAAAAAAAAAAGATTTAATAATAAGAAATATTACACTTTCAAAAGATAAAATAATAAAAAATGTTACTCAAATACAATATAAAGGATGGCCTGATCATGGTATTCCTAAAATTGAAGAAGCTTATAATAGTTTTATATATATGATTAATTTTATTAATGAATATAGTCAAAATTGTCCTGTTGTTGTTCATTGTAGTGCTGGAGTTGGGAGAACTGGAACTTTTTTAAGTATATATAATTTGTTAGATGAAATTGAAAAGAAAAAAAATAATCAAATTATTCAGTTTTCTATTTTTAATGTTGTTAGGAAATTAAAAGAAATGAGAATGTATCTTGTACAAAATGATCTTCAATATTATTTTGTTTATCTGTTTATTGATATTTATTTGCAAAATTTGTTTAAAAAATAATCATTTTTTTTTATTTTTATATGTGTTTTGTTTTTTTTGTTTTTTTTTTTTTTTTTGTTTTTGGAATTTTTTAATATTTTTTTTAATAATTTTATTAATTTTTTTTTTAATTTTAATATTCAAAGAATTTGATTTATAATATATAATATATAAAAAATTATTTTTTTTCTTTTTTTTTTATAATTGTTTAAAATATTTTAAATAAATAATTTAAAATTATTAGAAAAGAAAAAAAGTATATTTTAATGCTTTAAATATAATTTATTTTTTTTATTATTTAATATTAATAATTTGATTTCTAAAGGAAATATGAATTTTAATTATTATAAGAATAAAATAGTTTTTGAAAGTGAAATAATTTTGATAATATTTCTTATTTATTATATATAAATAAATGTTGGTTAAATTTTGTTTATATGTTTTATTTTTAATAATTTATCTAAAATAACTAAATTAGAATTTTTATAATTCAATTTTTATTTGTGGTAACCCAAATAATATTATCAATAAACTATTTCAATAAATTTATAATATTTATATTTAATATTTAAGGTTATTAAACAATTATTTTTTTATTAATTTGTTTAATAAAACAATATTTTGAATGATTATTATCTTAAGATTATAAATTCTTCTTTTTAATTTTAAAATATTTTTTGTTTATATTTTTATTATTTCGAACTTAGAATTATTAGGTTTTATTTATTTTTATATTAGAATATTATTTATTTTCAAATATATTTGAAATAAGCGACTTTTCTGACATACTTAAGTTAATTAATTCATTTTCACCTCTCTTTATTATATTTTTTTTGACATTTTTATTAAAACCACAAAAATTAAGTTGAATAATTTCTAAATATATCATACTTGCAATAATAGTTAAAATCAATATTAATATAATAAAAATATCAAATTCTCCTTTCCATACAAAATAACCAGTCAAAGAAAATAATATACATATTTTTGAATGAATAGGCCCATATTTTTGAATGATATAAAAGTGAACAAAATTATAAAAAATATAATCAATAAATAATAAAGAACATTGTAAATAATATTTCTTGAAAACGTCCATAAAAATTTTAAAATCACTTAAAGAAAAAATTAATTGAGAAATTCCAAATAAAAACATGATTAAATAAATACTTGTATCATATGTAGTATTAATATATTTAACTAATAAAGCAGTTAAACTATAACTATAACCATGAATAATATTATAAATCAAAAATATTGTGAAATTGTTTATTTTATTAATTAGCAAAAATATTAATATTAAATTGATTATAAAAACTATTATTAATGAAAGAATTTGATGAGAATAAAAGTGATGTTTAAAAATAATTCTATCATTAATAAAATAAAAAATAAGAGGAAAATATTCACTTAATGAAACTATTTCATCATAACAAAATAATGATACTTTAATCATTATTTCATTTAAAGAAATACAACATATTATTAATAAAATTAATCTAAAATATTTATATTTAAAAACTTTTTTTTTATCTTCTGTGAAAAATCTTTCAATTTGTTTTGTATGTATTCTTGATGATATTATTTTTTCAACGAAATAAACAGGTAAAAGAACACTGAAAGATAACCCATCAATAATATAATATATATTAAGTATATCATTTATTTCTAATATCATAGTTTCAATATAAATCAATATAGGAGTAATTAATAAGAATAAAATATATTTTTTATCAATATCAAAAGAAACCAACATTTATTTATTCCTTAAATAATTTCAAATTTCTTAATATATATTATTGTATTAATTAAAATAAATATAGATTTTTATATTTTTAATAAAAAAATTTAAAAAATTATAAATAAAATATATAAAAAAAATTATTCATTATCCCAAATCCATAATTTAATCAATCCATCTTTTCCCCCAGAAGCAATAATACCATTATTTAATTGAACAGAAGAATAAATTTCTTCTTCATGAGCATTATCTTTACAAATAACAATTCTAAATTTTTCACTATTATAATTATATTTAACTAAACAATTAACATTATTTTCATCTTCAATAGAACATAAAAATAATCCATCAAAGCATTTATTAATAGAAAAAACAGTTTTAATTCCAACAATAATTTTAATAATTCTATGATTTGATATTTTAATAATATAAAAACCTTTATAATTTCCTCCACCAACACATAAAAGATTTTCATTAATTAAACATAAATTTTTTAAAGTCCATGCAGTTTCAATATTATTAATTGTTTTTATTCTAGTAAAATCTTCAGAATTCCAAAATTTTAAATTTTTATCTTCACAAGATGAAGTTACAAATTCATCTTCATTTAATTTTAATATATTACAATTTGAATGTGATTTTTGAAATTTAATTGTTTTAACACATTCAAATCTATTTTCATTATTTAATTCCCATATTTTCATTGTTTTATCCCAAGATATTGAAATTAATTCATTTTTTCTTATTTCTATTACTTTATATACACTATCATAATGATCTTTTAATGTTTGTTCTATTTGATAATTATTTTCTCCTATTAATTGAATTATTTTCATTGTTTTATCTTTTGAACATGTTATTATTTTTCCATTTTGTAATTCTGTAAATGAACGAACATAATTTGTATGTTCTTTAATTGAAATTTGAATTTCAAAAGTTTCTAATTTATATATTTTTATTGTGTGATCATCTGAACAAGAAACTAATCTTCCATCTTTTAATTTATCTAAATAATTTATAATTGCTTTATGTGATTTTATTATTTGTATATTTTTTGGATATTCTTCTTTTGTTTTTATTGAGTTTTCATTTGTTTTATTTTCTTCTATTTCTATATTTTGATTATTTGGAAATTCATTTATTATTGAGTTATGTATAATATTGTTATTTGTTAAATTTGGATTTTGGAAATTTGAATTGTTTGATAATAAAACATTTTGAAGATTTAAATTTGGTATATTTGAATTTTGATGAATTTTTGATTGTAATATTAAATTTTGGAAATTTATATTTTCTAAATTTTGATTTTGATAATTTTGATTTGGTAATAAAATATTATTTGTTAAATTACTTCCTTTATTATTTAATATATTATTATTTTTTTGATTTTGAAAATTAATATTATTTTGAAATTGATTATCTGTAAAAGAATATTCTAAATTATTATAATCTATTTCTATATTTGAAAGAAAAGATAAAAATTTATTTCCTTCTTCAAATATTTTATCAAAAAAATCATTTTTATTATGATTAATCATTTCAAATTCTTTTAAATTTTGAACAACATAATAATTTAAATTTTTATGTTTTTCTTCAAATTCAAAAGTCCATAATAATAATTTAATAAAATTCATTTCTAATTCACTTGATTCTTTAAAATTATCAATAATTAAATTAAAATTTGTTTTCAAACTTTTTAAATTATTTAATTTTACATCTAAATTCTTAATTTCATTTTCAATTTTAATTTTTAATTCTTTTGAAAAAATAAATTCAGATAAATCAATTAAATTATGATTTTTATGTTCAATTTTACAAAAAGCACATAAATTTCTTTTACAATTAATACAATACCAAGTATATAAATTTGAATGAATTTTACATAAAGCATCATATCTATTTATATTTATTATATTATGAAATTCTTTATTTAAATGATTATTTTGACATGAATTACATATAAATTTATAACAATTTGTACAATATAAAAAATCTTCTTTTATTTTTTTTTTATTTTTTCCACATTCATTACATTTTTCATTTGATAAAGAATATTTATTATAAATATTTAAATACTCTTTTAAACTTATTATTCCTTCATGCCCATTTTCACATTGATAAATTATATTTGATTGTCCTTTTTCTATTATTAATTTTAAGGAACATATTAAATTACAATTTGGACATCTTGGAATATTATCTAGTGTTAATTTTGTTTTATTATGATTTTTGATAAAAATATTATTTTCTTTCATTTAATTTTTAATGAAAATATTATTTTTTTTTAAATTATTATTCATCATAAAATGTTATTATATTTTATTTATTCATCATAAAATTATCTTTTATAAATTTAAATAATAAAATATTAATTATTTTAAATATAAAATATTTATTTTTTGGAATTTTTAAAATTTAAAAAAGATGAATTTTCATAATTAATTTAATCATAAAATAATAGATTTAGGAAATAATATTTAAAATTGAAAAATAATAAAACTAAATTAAAAATTGTCTTTTTATTTATATTTTATTTTTAAGTTTTAATTTTCATTTAAAAAATTATAATTTCTTTTTAATTATAATTGAAAATATATAAAAATTTAAATATTAAAAGAAGATTAAATTTCAGAATCACTACTAAGATCTCCTAAAGAAATAGAATATTGGGTTTCAATATCACCTCTATTACTAATTTTTAATTTTATATCTTTATTAAATTCACAAAAATCAAGTTCAATAATTTCCAAATAAATCATACTTGAAATAATACTAAAAATTATTATTAATATAGCAGGAATATTATAGCTTGCTTCATAAAACCAATAAACAATTATTGAAAAGTATGCACAAATTTTTGTATGAATTGGAGTATATTTTGTCAATATATAAAAATGTAGATAATCATAAAGGAAATAAGTGAAAGCCATTATAAAAAAAGATAAAAAATTATTTTTTACAATTTCAATAAAATTATTCATTTCTTTTATTGAATATATAATTTGTGTAACTCCAAAGAAAAATCCAATTAAAAATGTATTTATATCATATTTTGTATTAATGTTTTTAACTAATAAAAGGCATAAACTAAAACAATATCCATATAAAATATTATAAATAAAAAAAAAAATATTGTTTATTATTTTGAATAATAAGAAAACTATTGATAAATTAACTATTAAAATCATTATCATTGATAAGATATGATGAGAATAAATTGCATTTTTAAAAATTAATTTATCATTAAGAAAAAAGAAAATAAGAGGAATATATTGACAAAATTTATATTGATCATCATAAACTTTATATGATAAATAAAAAGTAATTAAATTTAATATAAGTATACAAATAATATTTAAACAAATTTTAACATTTTTATAATCTTCTTTTTTTTTACTTTGAAATAATTTTAATTTTTTTTTCTTTTGTATATTTGATGATGAAATATATTTTTCTATACCATATATAATAATAAAAAAAAGTAAAGGAATACTATCAATTAAAAGAAAATTATTGAAAATATCTGCATTTTTAAATAATATAGTTTCTAAACAAGTCAATATAGGAAAAATAATTAAAAACAAAACAAAATCTTTTTTAAGATGAAATTTCAAAAACATAATTTTTAAATTACATTTAATAAATGATAAATCAATAAAAAAAATAAAAAAAAATAAAATCTAAAGTAAAAAAAAAAATAATAAAAAAAAAAAAGAAAAAAAAAAAAAAATTTTTTTTTTTAAAAAAACAAAACTTCAATTAACTTTGAATATCCTCTTTATCTTCCTCATTCCCTTTTTCAACATTTTCTTCATTTTCATTTCTTTGTTCAAATTTCAAAACTTCTTTTTCCATTTTTTTTTCTTCTTCTTTTTTTTTCTTTTCAATAATCTGAGCTCTAATTTGACTAACTTTAGCCCCTTCTTCAACAATAATATCAGCAAAACCTTTTAATTTATAAAACCCAGGTCCAGGTCCATAAGAAGGATTTTGAACTCCTTTTTTTTTTCCAGTTCCCATATAATTTTCTTTCCTTAGAAAAGAAACTTGATCTTTAGGAGCAAATTCTCCATTTTGAAAAGGAATAACTTGTTCAACATTAGGAGTAGCTTTATATTTAGGTTTATAAACAAATCGATTAGCTTGACTAAAAGAAAAAGAAGGACTATTAAATTTAACAACATTATATTGTGGAACTGGAAGAGAATTTAAATACGTTTCATCTTGTATTGGTTTACCATTCATTCCTAAATTTTCATCATCAATATTATTTAATGTTACAGCATCGTAATTATCAGCAATGTCAAAAATACTTCCATGTTGATATCTACCTTTCATTGTATAATTTGGTGCTCTTTCTTCTACTTGTTCATAATTTATATTTGTTTTATAATAATCATAATATTCATCTTGTTCTATTCCAGTTCTTGGTAATTTACTTATTAATTCATCTATACGAATTTGTCTCTCTTCTTCATTCATTGCTTTATTTTCTAATACTTTCTCTAAATGCTTTTGACGATCATTCATGAATGTTTTTAATAATTTATTTCTTTCTGCATTATTTCTTATTTTATCTCTTTTATCATCTGTTATTAAATTACTTCTTACTTTTGCTGTATGTGGTTTTACTTTATTTGGTTCTTTAAATCTTGGAGCTGTATATTTTATTTCAGCATATTTTGGATATTTTGTTATTTTATCAAAGTCACTTAATAAATGAGGAAAATCAGGATCGTCTCTATTTTTATTTGGATTTACATTATATTTCATACCAAATGACCATCCTTTTGTTGGATCATATTTTGTTCTTATATCATATAATTTTTGAGATGGTGTTTGGGCTCTTTTTAATATTTTTGATGATTGACTACGAGGATGATATAATCCTGAACGTGTTCTATTCATTTCTTTTTCTCTTTCTTCATATTTTTTCTGATATTTATCTTGTTTTTCTTGTATTTCTTTTATTTTTTGTTTTTGAAGTTCTTCCATTTGTTTTAAATTTTCTTTTATTTTATCTTTACCTTCATTTTCTTTTTCTTTTATTCGATTTGCTATTTCTCTTAAATTTTCTTTTTTATTTTCATCATATAAATTAAAATCTTTTTGGATTTTAAATACAGGATCTTTTTTAATATGAAGTGTCATAGTATTTTCTAAAAATGCATCTTCTAATTCTTTTTCTCTATTTTTAGCTTCTTCTTTTCTTTGTTGTTTAAAATTATAATTTCCTTTTTTAATACCTAAACTATAACCTGGAATATTAGTTTCAAGTGCATCTTTTATTTCTTTATTTGTATTAGAATCCCAATTTCCAAAATCAATTTGAGTTTTATTTTTTAAATCATCTTTTTTTTTTTTTTCTTTTTCATTTTTATTTTCTTTATTATTACCAGATATAATTGGACCTTGTTTATCAATAAAAATATTAGTAACAAAACGACAATTTCTTTCATTTGAAAATGTTTTTTTGAATATTTTTTTATCTTTTGGATAATCATAAACATCACTTTTATATTCTCCTGGACCGGGAGTGTCAGAAGGTTTAAAATTATCTCTTTGTGCTTTTGATAAATTTGGTCTTTTTGATAAAAGTAAATGAAATCTATTTAAAAAAATTGGATTTGAAAAATTCTCATCTAATGAACTTAATACATCTTTAAATAAATTTTCGAAAAATAATTCAAAATTAAAAAACATAAAAGTTGATATTTCATAATATTTAAAATTATTTTTTGATATAAAATCTTCTAATTTTTTCCTTTGTTCTTCTTTAAAATGAATTTTTAAATCGACTTTATTTCCTATTAAAGCTTTTAAATAATCAGAATTAATTTGAAAATATTTTTCTAATTCATTATAATAAATTATTAATCTTTCAAAAGTCGAAAAATCTTGTAAATCAAAAATAAATAAAAATACATTTTCTACAGTTGACATTGAATTTTTTCCTTCTTTAGATATATAAGTTTTAATTTCTTTTTTAACATTTTTTAAACTAATATGATAATTTTGTTCAAATTGATAATCTTCATCTTCTTCTTTTGCCATTTGATCACTATTTAAATTATCAATTTTTTCTGCTTCACAAATTGGAAAAAAATTTAAAGTTATACGATATTTATTTATTATTATTGTTTTTGAAAATTGCATTAAATCAATTCTTTCTATTTCTTTTCTTATTGTAAATTTATCCATTACACTTAATGAATTATATTGTTCTAATAATTTTTTATTTTTTTTTTTTCCTATTCCATATGCATCTCTTGGATCTTTTTTTACAAAAAATTTGTCTTTTTCTGTTTTTGATGTGTTTAATTTTTTAAATCTTTGTGTCATTGATCTTTTTCCTACTGCTAAATCACCGATTAGAAAAAATCTTATTTCGTAAAATTCATCATTTACCATTTTCATTTTTTTTTTTTTGGAGTTTTGAAATTAAATTTTTTTTTTAATTTTTTTATTCGTGATATTTATTTATATAAATTTAATATATTAATATTTGTTTGAATATATAATTTATAGCATTAAACTTTAATTTTGTTAGTTGTTTTTTTATCAAAAATTTATATAATTAACTTTCTTTAATATGAACTTTTTAATTAGCGAATTCTATTGATAAATATTTCTTTTTTATATTTATTGTCCTTTTTTTTCTTTATTTTCATTCTTTTCTTTATTTTTTTTTAATAAATTTATTTCTCTTTTCAAAAATCTAATATCATTATCAATATCATTTATTTTATAAAACAAAAAAGAAAAACCAGCAATAAAAATAATAATAATAATAGCAATATCAAATTTAAAAATTAAAAATAAAAGAAAAACAAAAATACAAGCACCAATAATTAAATAAGTTTCAAAATTAAGATTTTTAATATATTCTTTTATTTTTTTCATATATTCATCAAAAATAATAAATTCATTTTTATTATCTTTTTCATTTGATTTATTATTATCAACATTATTATATTCATTTATACTAACACTTCTTTTTCTTTTTAAAGAATTAATTCTAATAAATTGAAGATTTTTATGATTACTAAATAAATAATTACAAATTTCATCTTTATTATTAATTGTATTTTCAAAGATTTTTTTAACTAAAGGTAAAAAAACATCTTTTATTAATTCATGTGAATCAGAAATTCCATCACTTTTAATTTTTGATTTAAACCAAGTTTCTTTAATAAATTCAATACTTAAATTAATTTTTAATTTAGTTTTGAATGAAAAAGAAGAATTTTTTTCTGAAATTTTAGTAGTATAAATATATCTTATAATACTAAAATAAGTATCAACTAACATAAAACCACTTAAATAAGAAGATATTTCAACAATAAAACATAAAGGTGATATTATAAAAATATTAGTTTCTTCTTCAACTTCTAATTTAGAAGGTCCTCCAAATCTTTTTGTTAATATTGGATGAATAAATTTTGTTTTATATGTTACTTTATTATTTAAATTTTGATTTTTTAAATTTTCAATTTTATAATTTTTTAAATCTTCTATTGAATTTGTTTTATAATATTTTGGAATATTTTCATAATTTCCTCTATGAGTTAAATCAAGATAATAATCTTGTCTTTGTTCTGCTAATTTTACTAAATATGATTTATTTTCAAAAAAAGGTAAATTTTTATTGTGATTATATAATAAATTAAATATTATTGGAAGAGATAAATTTCCACAGTCTAAATTATATTCAAAATCTTCTATTAAATCTCTTTTATTATTTTTTGAAAAGTTGTTTAAATTTATTTTGTTTATTTTTTTAATATCTTCTATATAATCTGGAATTTCTTTATGATTTTTTTTTAAATCATCTATAAATTTTTTTATTTTAAGATTTGTATAACTTTTAACATTAGGTAATTTAATTTCTTCAAATGTAAAATATTTATCTTTAATTTTTGGTTTTTTTAAAGAATTTGTTTTTAAAATATTATTATTCATTTCTGTTTCTTTTTTATTACCTTTTAAATTTGAATATTCATTAAAAAATGTTTTTTCCATTAATTCATAACAAGAATCAGGATATAAAAGAGAACCAAATAAAAAAGTTTCATTTTCAGCTTTTAATTCAATTGAATTATTATCTTTTTTATTAATAAATAAAACATCAATATTAGGAATTATTATTAATGTTTTAGAAGAAGTACTTGATATATTAAAAGAAGAATAAAAAACTAATTTTTTATTTGTTAAATATAAATTTCCTTGTAAAGTATTTTTTTTTGTTAAAGTACATGAAAAATTTTCTAAAATTTTTTCATCAGTTTCTAATACAAAAATATCTTCATATAATTTTAATTTATTTTTACATTTAATAACATTTTTATAATTAATTTCCATATTTTTAGAAGTTACTAAATCAATTTCTTCTTTTAATCTTATTAATTCACTTTGAGGAATAATATTAGAAATATTTAAATAATTATTTATTATTGTTTCTTCTGTATTAAAAAGATAAACATTTTCTAAATCATTTAGTTTTTTTTCATTTGTATTAAAAAATTCTTCAGGAAAAGTAATTGAATGTTTTTTAGAAAATAATTTAAGTAATTCAGTTATATAATAATTTATACTTGTGTTTTTGTCTTGAATAAAAATATATTTATTTGTATAATTTCCTTCAAATAATTCAAATATTTTTTTTTCATTTGAAATATATTCAAAACAGTTATTTAAAATATTTTCTATTTTAGTTTTTCCTAAATTTAATGATTTATTTATTAATTGTTTAATTACATTTTCATTATATTCATTAATTAAAGGTTTTGATTTATTATAACTTTCATTTAATTTTTCTTGATATTTATCAATTTCACTTTTAATAGATAGAAATTTTTTTTCAAATTCTGAAAATTTTGAAGGATCTTTTTCAAGATTTTCTTTCATTTTATTAAATTCATTATCTAATTTTTCTTTTTCTACTAAAATTTTATTATTTGATGATTTAAAATTGGAATATTCTTTATTAAATTTATTTAATTTATCTGAAAGTTTATCTTCAATATTTGATAATGTTTCATTATAATTTGATAAAGGTGATATTAAATTATTATTTATTTTTTTAACTCTTTCTATATTTTTTTTTAAATGCAATTCAAATAAATTGTTTAAAAAATTTATTAATTGTATTAAAAATGAGTTTTGAATTGAAGATTGTAATTTTAATAAATTTGAAACATTTTTTAATTCTTTATTTAAATTTGAATTAAAATTTTCATTAATAGTAATAAGATTTTTAAAAGAACTTAAATAAATTTGTAATATTTTTTTTTCATATGAAACTTTATTTAAATGTTTTTGTGTTATTTCATTAAATTCTTTTGGAACTTCACTATTTATAAAATTTGTTTTTGTCCATTCTTTTTCTAAATTAAATTCTTTAGTTTGAACTTCTTTTCTATCTTTAAATACATTTAATGATTCAGTTAATTGAACTATATTATGATTTATTATTTCATTTATTTTTTTATTATAATAATTCATTGAAGAATCTACTTTTTCAACAAAATTTTTAATCTTTCTTAAATAAATATTAATAATATAAATAAAAAATTCTTTCATTTCAATATTTATTTGTAACTCTAAATTTTTACAATCAGAATATATTTTCATTCTTTCTTTTTTATTATCTTCATAAAATTTATCATTTTCATATAAAGAATTAGTTATTATTTCTCTTAAACCAAAATCATAAACATCTTTTCCTTTTTTCCCAAAATTTATATATTTTTGATAAGAATTTTCTAATCTTTTTAATAATTCATTTTCTTGATTTTCAAAATTTTTATATTGAATTCTTTGATTAGATAAAATATTACATTTTTCATTTAAATTATTAATTTTATTACTTATATCCTCAGAAGGTTCAAAATATTTTTTTATAACTTCATCAAAGTTTAATTCTTTAAAACATTCACTTGATTTTTCCATTAAACTAATAAAACCTTTACAAAAAACTAAAATTATATCTGAAATTAATGATTCAATTTCTCTTCCATATGTCATAAATTCTGAATTTAAACTTTTTAAAGTTGATAATATTTCATTATAAAATTGTTCATTTACCTTTACTATAGCTTTACAATATTTATTAATTGAATCACAAGATATATTTATCTCATTTAAATAAATTATTAAGTCTTTTATTTCTTCATTTTCTTTACAAAAATCTTTTGGAAATAATGGAATTAAATTTATGTCATATAGTGAGGTCATTTAAAAAAATTAAGTTTAATTTTTATTTAAAATTAATCTTTTTTTAATATATATAAACTATAATTAATTATATTTATCTAAATTTTTATAATCTTTAGAATTAATAATTCCTCTAAAACTATTATTTTTCTTTTTATAATTTGTATTAATAGAATTATATGATGGAAAATTTAAATTATTATTACCTTTATCATAATTATTAACTTCATATTTTAAATTATGATTTAAATTATAAGAATTATTTCTTGGCATTACAAAAACTCTTGGTCTTGGTGTTTTTGATTCTCTTATTGTATTATTTTTACTTTCATTATTATTTAATATATTATAAGAAGAATAATTTCTTTCTTTTTTACCACTAAAATTTTTTTGTGTATTTTCAATTGTATTTGAATAATTATTTTTATTATTTTTCTTTAATGAATTTTTATAATTCCCATTTGGAATATAATATGAATTTGGAATAATTGATTTTGACATAATATATTTATTAGGTTGTTTTAATAATTTTTCATTATTATTATAATTATTATTTTGTTCATTATCATTCATTACATTATAATCAAAAATATATTTTTGATTATCACCTTTATCATTATTCAATTCTGTAAACATTTTATAATTTCCATTAGTTAAATAAGTATAATTAATATCTTGTGTTTGTGTATTATTTGTATTAGAACTTATTTCTTCAGTATAATTTGGATTTTTTATTTTTTGAGAAGAATAAGTTTTTGAATGTGAATATATTACATTAGGAGGTTTTTTTATATTTTCATAAGAAGAATCAGGAGAAAAATTTAATTTATTTTGATTATTTATATTTACATCAATAGAATAATAATTTTTATGATTTGGATAAATTAAAGTTTTAATTTGATTATTATTTGTATTATTAATTGATTGTGTATGAACTGAATTTCCATTTGTATTAATTGTATTTAAACTTGTATTATTTGTTAAATTTATTGGTTTATGATAAATTTCCTTTGTTCCTGTTGAAGAATGAAAATTTAATTTTGGTTTTTGTTTTATTACATTATTTTTATTTCTTTTCATATTATAATTGTCATTATTATAATATGAAATTAAATTTGAATCTGATTTATTTTTTATACTAATTTGAGAATTTTTATTAAGTAAACTTTCATTAAAATTATAATTATCACTTTCATATTCAGAATAATTTCTTATTAAATTATTATAATTATTTTGATTATCACTTCCTTCATTTTCATAATTTTCATTATAATTATTATTAATATTACTATTAATAATATTATCATTATTTTTATTTAAATTATCATTAATTTTCATACTAAATTCTCTTTTAATAAACTCTTCTCTTTCATTAACTCTATTTTCTCTACTTTTAACATTTTTTTCTCTTTCATCCAAATATTTTTCTCTTAAATCCAACTCAGCTTCTTTTTTTTTAATTCTATCTTCTCTTTCTTTTAAACTTTCTTCAAATTTTTTCATTTTAATAAAATTTTCCTTAAACTTCCTTTCTCTAACTCTAAAATTAATTTCTGGAAGATTTAACAATTCATTAACAAAAGGTCTATTATTAGGATTAACATTCATTAACCAATTAATAATTTTAAATAAAAAATGACTATATCTCGAATTAATTTTATCAACTTTTCCACTTTTAATTTTCATAGCAAGACTTAAATGATTAGTTGCTTCAAAAGGAGGATGTAAAGTAGTTAATTCATAAAGAAAGCAACCAAGACTCCAAATATCACTTTTTTCATTATATTTATGATCATCAATTTGTTCAGGTGACATATAATATGGAGTTCCTACATTAGAATAAGCAAAATTACTTTCATTTGATAATATTTTACTCAAACCAAAATCACCTAATTTAACATTATTTTCATTATCTAAAAAAACATTACTTGGTTTTATATCTCTATGTAAAATTTTACCTCCTTTAAAATTATGACAAGCATTTAACGCTAAAATAACTTGAATAAATATTTTCCAAATAATTTCTTCTTCTATTAATTCTCTATTTCTTCTACATCTTTTTATTAATTGTCCAATGTCACCTCCTGAACAATATTCCATTATTATGTATATTTTTGTGTTTTTTTTATCTATTATTCTATCATAATATGTTACTATGTTTGGATGATGAAGTTCACGTAAAATATTTACTTCTGATACTATGTGATGTTTATCTTTTTCTTCCATTTTACCATAGTCTAATTCTTTCCATACTAGAATTTTATTATCTGATATACGACGAATTTTTGATATTGAACCAAAATTACCTTTTCCTATTTCACATATTTGAACGTAATTTTCCATTTTTTTAAATTAAGTTTTTTATCAAATTTAAAATTGAATGTTTATTTTATTTATTTATTTTTTTATTTTTTTTTAAATATTCTTTTTTTTAAATATTTTCTTATATTTTCTATATAAAAATATTATAATAGTTTAAAAATAATTTTCAAACAAATAAAATAAAAATATTTAATTGGTTTATTATTATATATCAGGTAAAACACCAAAATCAACAAATTTATCTTTAATATTAAAATCAAAATTATGTAATTCAATACCAGCAATAGTAGGTAAACGTAAATTAGCTAAAGCAGTTTGAATTGCAATATTAAGTAAACTAATAGAACCAGTAATAAGAATTTCTGAATCTTTAACAACAGCTTCATCATCTTGCTCAAAAGTAGAATAAGTAGTTTTAAAACTTTTCAATTTACCATTTTCAATATATACAGAAATTTTACTTTTTTCAATATTAAATTTAACATTAAATTCAAAAACAGTATCACCAGAAATTGCAATTACTCTATCACTAGTATTAGTTTTTCTAGTATAAAATGTTAAATTTTCATTTAAAATAATATAAGCTTTTCCTTCTTCAAAAATAATTTCTGGTGATTCTTTTACATTTAAACCAAGATCAACAAGTTCATTTTTATCATATTTTTGTGTTATATTTTTAAAACAACCCTCAAAAATTTGTACTGTAAATTTACTTTGTTCACTAAATAATATTCCATCTAATAATTTATCTTTACCTGCAATGAATATTAAATTATCAAATAAAAATTGACTTATCATTAATTCAATTGCATAATTTGTTTCATTAAATTCTGGTAATTTAATTGTATCTTTTGTATATTTAATTTCAGGATGTTGTATATCTGCTTCAAATTCCATTATTAAATAATTTTTTGTTATTTTTGGTTCATTATTCATTGAGTAATGAACTGACATTTTAGTTCCTGTAATAGGGAAAATTAATTTTGAATTTTCTGATAATGTATATAATTGCTTATTTATCATTGGACGATAATCAGAATTAAATTTATTTTTTATTATTTGAACAATTGCATTTTTTCCATTTAATAAAATATATTCTATCATTTTTTCTAATGTTCCTTCGTGTTCAAAATCAAATTCAAAATCTTTTGCTTCAAAAGAAAATGATTCAATCTCAATTCCAGGAGCATATTTACTAACATCTATTTTATTTTTTATTCTTAAAACTTTTGAATTCATTGTTAATGATGTTTCTTTAATTGCAATTTTTCCTGTTCCTTTATTTGAATAAAAATTACTTCTGAAAATATAATAAAATGAAATTTGAGCTTTAACATTATATAATTTTATTGAAATTTTATCTGGATTTTCAAAAAGAATTTCAAATGTTTTATCTGTTAAATTGATAAATCTAAATTTTGAATCTGTCATATTAAATTGTACTGTTCCTATAAAGTCTATTCTTTCACTGAAATTATATCCTGGAATTGGTAAGTCTTTGTTATTTAAAAAATTGTTTATTATTGCAATTTCTAAATTTTTTAATTGTGGTTCATTTATTTTGTATTTTAAACTTGGATATATTTCCTTATTTTGACAGAAAAATGCAGTGAAACAACTTAATAAAATTAAAAATTTTTTTGACATTATTATATTAGATATAATATAATATTATTTAAATATTTTATTTATTTCAAATATTAATTTTGAAATAAAAAATAAAATATTATTTTTACTTAAAAATTAAAATAAAAAATAATATATACACTATAATAAAATATATAAAAATTTAAGCTTTTTCAAATTCAATTTCATTTATTGTATAACCATCATAAGCTTCACAATTAACAATCATACCAATTTTATTATTATTTTCTTCATTATTTTTATCAAATAATAAAATATCTGAAATTTGACTATCTTTATTAAAAATAGTAAGAATACATCTATAATTAAAAGTAATATTTTCATCATTTAAATTTTCATTTAAATTAATAACATCTAAAGCAAAAACTTTAATAACACCATCAAAAGAACCAGTAAAAATTAAATTAGTATCTTCTTTAATTAAAAATTTAATAACAATAATACTATCATTATGTTCTTTAATAGATAATAAATTTTTACTTCCACATTCACCTTTATATAATTTCCAAATAATAATTCTTTTATCCGCACCTCCGCTTATAATATAATCTTTATTTAATATTTTTCCATAAGTTAAACTCCAAACCCAAGAATTATGTTCTTTTAAAGTATTTTTTAAAACAAATTTCCAATCACTTTCTTCATTATCTTCATTTTCATTTTCTTCATATTTCCAAATATAAAAAGCATTTTCTTTTCCTGAAGAAGTAATTAAAATATTTCCATCTTCAATAAAGCACATTGTAATTATTCTTTTTTTTGAATGATTTAATATTAAAATTGATTTATTTTCATATGGATCAAAAATAATAACATTACTTCCAATTGTC
Source organism: Isotricha prostoma (assembly GCA_023807205.1). Lineage (NCBI taxonomy): Eukaryota > Ciliophora > Litostomatea > Vestibuliferida > Isotrichidae > Isotricha > Isotricha prostoma. The sequence goes on along the minus strand of JAJMZS010000293.1, from coordinate 59,134 downwards.
CCTAATGCAATAAAAACATCTTCTTTTATTATTATATTAATACAACATGTTATTGGTGTATTTGATGGCTTTCCTAATTTTTTTAATGTTGTTAAATCATTATTATATAAAAAATAATATGGAGCATCTGTTATTAAAAATATATCATTTATATTATCTGATTTATTTAATTTTGTTTGAAGAATATGTGTTATTTTTATTTCGTTTAATTTATTAAAACGATTTTTTGATAATGTATTTGGAATTTCTTTTAAATTTATTTTTTGACTTAAAGATGATTTATTATTTTGTGTTGTTATTTTATCTATTTCTATTTCGTATCCATTTGAGAAACTTATTAATAAATCTTTTATATCTGAATTTGTTTCGTTTATAAAATTTAAACTTGTTATTCTTGATGATTTATTATATAAACTCTTTTGAGATAATCTCATTTTATATATTTTTCCTTTTAAATTTGGATTTATATTTTCTTTTTCTAAATTTTCATATTGTTCTTTAATTTTATTTTGTTTTAATTCATTTAATTCATTATTTATTTCTTCACTTTTAATAAAATTAATTTCATTATTTTTATTCAAAGAATAATTTTGAACAACATCAAATTTATTAATAAATTTAAATAGTTTACTACTATGACTTTTTCCAGAACTAATATCTCTTTCTCTAATTTCAGATTCATAATATTGAATTTTTTGATTTAAAAACTCAACTTTATTTTCTAATTGATAAATTTGACATTTATTATTAATAATATGTTTTCTAAAATCAAGAAGTCTAAATTTCCTTTCACAAAAATTACAATTCATCATTTGTTCATTACATAAATATTCATGAATAATTAATTTCATAATATTAATTTTTATTTTATCAACATCAATAAATTCATTACTATCATTTCCATAAGTAACATTACAATATTTACATCTAATTCTACTTCCATCATAATAATTTTTATCATAATTAAAACAAACTTTACAATGATTAATAACTTTATCATTTGTATCAACAAAATTACATCTATCACAAATTGAAGGACCATAAATACAATTTTCAATATGTTTATCATAATTTTCATAATTTAACATTTCTTTACATCCTTTATGAAAAAATATACAATTTACTTGAACAGAATTAATCATATTTTTTAATATTCTATTTACAGATTTAAATTCATTTTTACATCTATTTGGACAATGATTTGAATATAAAGTATAATCAAATATACATCTTCTACAAAAAATTGCAGAACAAGTTGAACATTCTAATGGATTTGTTACAAATGATAAACATATTCCACATATAAAATCAGGAAATTTTTCACTGAAAATTTCATATATTGGATATAAGGGAAGATTTGTTTCTTTATCATAAATTGATATTTTTATTGGATTTGATGGAATTTTATTTTCATTTTTATTTTTTGAAGTTTCTATTTTGGATTCTTGTTTGTTTGTTAATTGTGATTCTATATTTTCATTATCACTATTTGAACTTATTGTATTTTTTTTTGAATCTGAGTTTGAATCATTTTGTTGAATTTTTTCAAATTTTTTTGTTTTTGGATTATATTTTGGTAAATTTTCATACATTTTATTTTTTATTTTTAAATTGGTTTTTTTTTAATTTTTTTTTTGAAAAATAATTAATTATTTTTTTTAATATTTAATTTAATTAAATATGATTTATATATATTTTTAATATATACTTTATTTATTTAATGTATTATATACTTGAGTTATTGTTTGTATTTCATCTTTAATTTCTAATAAATCTTTTTCAAATTGATATTCATTATTAATTTCTTCTTCAATTTGATTAAATAAATTATTAATTTTATCATTTTTATTTGAAAATAAAATATAATAATTAACCATTAAATCAAAAACATATAATAAAATATTCATTGCCTTAGGTTCTCTAATTTTCCATAAAATAAATTCTAAAATAATTTCAACTTCTTCTTCACTTCTTTTTAATAAAGCTAATTTTAAAGCATTTCTATCAATTAATTCTTCAAAAACACCTAAAATATTTTCAACATGTTTACTTTCAATAACAGTATCAAGTGCTTTTCTATATTGAAATTTTTTAATATATTTATCATATTTTTGTAAATTTTTTTTCTTTCCTTTCTCAATAAAAATATCATTTTCTTTATTTAAATTTTTTGTATATTGTCCTCTATTAAAATATTTATAATTCTTAACAATACTTTTTTCAGAATATTTTGAAGGATCAAGTAAATTTATATCTGCCTCTTCTTGATTATAATTTAATGCTTTTGTCTCATCAATTTCTTCTTTTATATTTTTTGATTTAATTAAATTTTTTCCATCATCAAAACAAATTGAATAATGATTCATATCATTTGAAATATCAAAAGCAGTTATTTTATTTTTAAAATTTAAACTATATAAAGATCTCATTGATAAATCTGAAATATCAACAACTTTAATAAAAGATTCATTTCCAGATAAAATAAATAATCTTTGATTATTTTTAACAGAAATTATTTTTGAAATTGAACTTTGAACTGGAGTTGAATAATTTAATTGTTGATTATTTCTAATATCAAAAAGAATTAATCCATTATCAGAAGTAGAAATAAAATAATTTGAATCAAGAATACAAATATCTTCACAAATATTATTATTATTAAATATTAATGAACAAGATTTATTTTCTTCTCTTAAATCCCATAATTTAATAACTTTATCATAACCACCACTTAATATTAAATCATTATTAAAAAATTTAGTAGATCTAATATAATCATCATGTGCTTTTATATAATCAGAAATAGATTTTTTAGAAGACATATCAAAAATTTTAAAAGAACAATCTTTACTTCCAGAAACAAATTTAATAAGTGAATTATTAATATCAATTGAATTAACTTCTAATGAATGCGCATTATATTTTCTTAATACATTTTTATTTATTATATCATGTAATATAATTTTACCTGATTCAGTTCCAGTTATAATAACTTTTCCATCTTCTCTAAAAAATCCACTTGTTATTTGTTCGTTTATATTTGGGAATTTTGTTATTGTTTCTCCACTTATTAAATCATGTATAAATACATTATCATATGAAAAAATTGATATTAATGATGGAATTTTTTTACAAATTTTTATTTCTATTGATGATAATGAATTTTTTATTTCTTTGTCTATTTTATATTTTTTAAATTGACGTTGTTCTGGATTTTTATATGTTTTTTGAGGAAATGCTTTTTGGGGAATTGGATTATATTCTATTTTTAATAATTGAGTTTTTGACATATTTAATCAAATTAAGATAATTAATAAAGTATTTAATTAATTTTAAAATTAAAAAAAATTATTATTTTTGTATTTAATTGAGTAAATCAATATATTTTTCAGCATAAAAATCTTCATCATTACTTTTTAAACTTTTTAATGTTACTGTATTTAAAAAATCTTCCATATTCATATCTCCATTATCTTTTTTAAATAATTCATATAAAAATTCTTTTAAACTCATATTAAATTTTTTCATTTTTTTATCTTCAGAATCATCATAATATTCATTAAATATTTTATTTCCTTCAAACCATAATTTTGTATTAAAATAATCTTCTTTAGTTAAAAAACAATGATATTTTAATTTATCTTGAATTTTTGAATATATATCTCTATATTCATAATCATCTAAAACATTTAAAGGAAATAAACTAAGAATTGCAAAAATATGATTTATATTAATTAAGTCATCTCTTCCTTTTTCAGGATCAATTGAAAAAGTCATTTTATTAATAAAATTATAAAATTGATGATAAGTAATTTTATTTAAAGGTGTTTCTTCTAAATTAGATAAATTAATACATAAATGTTTTTTAAAAAAAATATCAATAAATCTTCCTTCACTAATAAATTCATTTTCAATTGTATATAATTGAATATCTTTATATAATTTATATAAAATTTCAATATATTTTCTATAACTAATATCACTATTATTTTCACTTTCACTTTCAATATCTTCAAAAGGATTTTTATAATTATTTTTAAATTTAAATGAAATTGGTTTATAAATATTGAATTTATCTAATTCAAAATCCCATTGAATTTTCAAATTTTGATTTACAATTTTTCTCAATCTTTCAATTAATTGATTCATCATATTATTTTGAAAATGTACACTATCAATAATCCATTCATCTAATAAAGAATATAATTCATTTGATATTCTTAAAATAGTATTTAAAGTACCAATTGCATAAGTTTTAATAACAGTTAATCTATATTTATATTTATTTTTCTCATTTTCAATTGCAATTGTTTGTTCTTCTGGAATATTAAATAAATCTTTATTATCATCTGAATTAACTGAATCATTTAATCCTTTTCTCATTGTTCTTTTTTTTGTTAATTTTCTCTTTCTTGATAAATGAGTTCTATTAAATGAAGTATCCATTCCAGAAGAATTTAAATCACTTGATTTTAATATGTATTCTTGATTTATTTCTATTTGTTTCATTAAGTAATCATATCTAAATATTATTTTCATACAATTTAAATATATTTTTTCCATTTTTGGAAATAATCTATTATTATCATCATCTTCTTTTATTAAAGGTAAATTTTCTGTATTTTTTATTATTGAATCTGGTTTAATTTTTTCTAATTTATTTGTAAATATTAAATTTGCAGAATGTGTTATATTTGATAATACATTATAAAATTCTTTTATTATATTTACTGATATTAAAAATTTTTCTGTTTCTATTATAAACATTTTTTCTATATTTTCATGAAAATAACGAATTTGTTTTTCAAAAAAACCATTATGCATAATTTTATGTCTTTCATTAATTGCACTTAATTTCCTTTCATTTATAATTTCCCACAATCCATCAGTTAAATCATTTAAATCATTATTAAATTCTTCAATAACTAAATCATGCATTGTTAAATGGCTAAATTGTAATTTAAAAGAAGAATATTTTTTAGTAAATTTATCAATTAATTCTTTTTTATTAGAAGGAGTATTTAAAAAATTAATAAAATCTAATTGACATTTTTCTAAAGTATTCTTCATTAAATCTTTAATATTAGAAATATTAACAAAAACATGTCTTAAAGAATTATTATAATTATCATTAAAATTTCCCCATTTTTTTAAAAATAACATATTAATATTCGAACTACAAATTTTTTTTTTAGCTTCATTATATCTTCTATTATATTTAATATTAGTATTTTGTAATTCTGCAATTGCATTCATTGCATAATTAACATGTTCTCTTTCAATTCTTCTTGAAGAATGTGAAATTGTAGAAATATTATTTGGATTTAATGAAGGTTGAGAAACTAAATTTGAAGTTTTTTCTTGTAAAGTATTTAAATTATCAGTATTAACATTTTCAGTATTAATATTATCATCATTTAATTCATTATTAATATAATATTCAGTATCAAATCTTTCTATAATTTTATTAAGAACATTATCACATAATTCATTAACAACATCATCTTTAATTTTACTTTGATGAACAAGATAAATATTTTTAAATATTTCAATATATTTTTTAACTTCTTGAATACTTAAATCATATTCATGTAATTGTTTTTTAACATCATCATCACTTGGTTCAGTTAAATCAATTAATCTTTCATTTAATTTTTTATCTTTTTCAGGAGGCGGATTATCTTCCATATGATATATTATATTTGTATTAGGATCTATTTTTCTATTATTTACTCTCCTTAAAGTTTCTTCTTCTGAAACATCAAATAAACAAAAATTATCAAAAACTGAATTTATTTCTTGTTTTTTTGGATCTGTATGAAATATTTTATCAACTATAAAAAGTAAGTTTTCATTTTCGTTTTCTTTTTCTGTTTTTGGTAAGTCTAATTGTTCTATAAAACCAGTACATCTTTTTTCAAATAATTTAAATTGATTTAATGTTTGAGGAAAATCATCTAAAATTATTCCTGAATATGAATTATTTATTATTGTTTCTTTTTCTTTTATAAAATTTTGTTCTTCTTTTACTTTTGCTTTTGGTTTTTTTAATTGTTCTTCTTTTATTAATGCTAATTCTTCTTCTATTGTATTTATTCTATTTATTTTTTTATTTACTTCTTCTGTTATTTGTTGTTTTGTTTTTATTGGAAAATCTTTTTGTAAATAATAAAAAATTAAATTTATTAAATTATCATCTGAAATATTTTCTATTTCTTTTTTTGCATATGGTTCAATTATTGATCTTAAATATGCAAATTCTTTTTCTTCTTTTTCTTTTTCTGCTTTCAATCGTTCAATTTGGTTTTTTTTCATTGTTTTAAATTTTGGATGTTCTTCTATTGGTGTTGTTATTTTTTCATATGTTTCCATACAATTTTTTATTATTTTTTCTATATTATATACTTTTATATTTGGATATTTTTCTGATATTAATTGAGATGTTGTTTTTCTTCCTGAAAATAAATGTCCTATGAAACATAATTTTATTGGAATGTGATTAAATGTGTATTTGTCATCTATTGGATTTTCTATTGGAATTTCTTCTTTTTTTTCTTCTTCATTTTCTTCTTTATTTTCTTCTTTGTTTTCTTCTTTTTTTTCTTCTTCTTTTTTTTCTTCTTCATTTTCTTCTTTCTTTTCTTCTTCTTTTTTTTCTTCTTCATTTTCTTTTTTTTCTTCTTCTTTTTTTTCTTCTTCATTATTATCTTCAGTTTTTATTTCTTGTGTATCAGTAACTTTTTTATCCTTTTCATCAAAAGGATTAATTCCTCCATTAACATCAATTAACTCAAATTTCATATCTAAATACATTTCTAAAATTTCACCAAGAGTTTGATTACTAATATTATAAACAGGTAAAGTAATATTTGAAATATCTAAATTTCCAGGTTCAAATTCAGAATTATTCATTTTTTGTAAATCTTTCTCTTTTAAACCAGCAATTTGAAATTTTCCTCCATTTAACATAAAAGCAATATCATTTCCTAAAATATCATATAAACTTAATTCAATAGGTTTTAATTTTTTACTTTTTTTATCTCTTTTCAAAATAATATTTTTCATATTAAGATTCCATTTTCCCATATAATGAATATAATCAAAAAATTCACAATAAGAATAAATTAAATTTTCTTCTGTATTTTCATTATCCATTTCATTTGGATTTATTTCTGTTTTTTGATGTGATTTTTCTTCTATTTTTCTATAATATTCCGAAATTGGTGTATTTTCAATAAATAAATCCATCCAATTTTCCCAATTTGGAATTTCTATTAAATTAACATTATGATCTTTTAAATATTTTTCACTTTCATCTGTTATATCTAATAACATTTCCATTATTAAATCCATTCCTGGTTTAATTTGACTTTCTTTTTTTTTTCTTGAATTTATTTTATCTTCTATCATTTTTGGAGTGTATTTATCTAATAAAGTAAAAAATAATTTTTCATCAAAATTATCTGCATATGATTCATATGGTAAAGTATATTTTTCTTCTTCTAATGGTTCATTATTTTTATTTTTTATTATATTTCTTTCATGAATTTTTTGTATTTTTATATAATCTTCATTTTTTTTTTCCATTTCTTCTAATTTATCTTTTATTATTTTATTATGATCTACATAATGAGTTCTACTAAATTGTCTTAATTCTTCTTCTTCTTTTAATTTTTTCATTAATTCAATTTGTCTTTCATGTTCATGTTCTTGTTTTCTTACTCTTTTTATTTTATCTTTTCTTGCTTTTTCTTCAATTATCATTTTTTCTTGTATTTTTTTCATTATAATATCAGTAGAAATAACTTTTTTTTTTTTATTCATCATATTTGAATCTACTATATCTAAACCTAATTTTGATAAATTTGAACTAAATTCATTTATTATATTAAAATTTAATTGATTTGAATTTTTAAATGAATTTAATGTTGCTCTTTTATAAAAATTACATTGAGACCAATATTGTTTTTCTTTTTCTTTTACAAAATTTTTTCTTATTTCCATTTGATTATTCCAATTATTTAAATTTTTCAAATCTAAATTTTTAAATTCTTCTCCTTTTAATTTTTCTTTACTTCTAATATTATTTAATCTATTCATATGTTCTTTTTTAACGTAATTATTATCATCATCAATTTTATTTATAATCTTTTGATAATAAGTATTTAATCCTTCTCCAAATTTATGAAGAGGATCTAATAATAATTTATTACTAGTTGCTTTTCTATTTAATAAATCTTTTAAATATTTTTCATTTTTATTTGGAAATCTCATTGTTTTATACATTTCTGCTAATTCATTTACACTTTTTGGAGGAAGAGTTTTTAATGATATAAATTTACTATCTAAAACTTGTTTTATTTTAAATAATAATTGTGAGGCTACTCCTTTTTTTTTATTTAATAAATCATTTCTTCTATTGTCATTAAATTTTATTCCTAAATCTGAAAAGGCTTTTGTGAGATATTGATAATTTTTTGATATTAATTTATTATCATTTGAATTTGTATATGCATTGAAATTTGGAATTAAACGATGTTTATCTAATATTTCACCAAATAAATAACCGTTATAAAAATCTTCTGAGATGTTTGTTATTTTTTTGCTTAATTTTAATGATGTGTTTATCCAATTTGCTAAAGAAGTTTCAGACATAAATATTTTAATTTTAATATTTTTTATTTAATTTTATTTTTATTTAATTGGAATTTTTTCATATTATTAATATATAAATTAATTAATTATACTATTTTTTTGAATTTTTTTCTGTTAAATTTTCAATTTGAAATATTTTTTGTATAACAAATCCCATAATTAAAAATGAATTAGTATTAAAAAAATTAATTATTTTTCAATTCTCAGAACATAACATTTATTAAGGATTTTATTTTAATTATAATATTTTTCAATATAAATAAAAACTAAAAATAAAAAAATATAAATAATTAATATAATGTCTAAACAAGAAAGAAGAAACACAATAACAATAGGAATGAACAATTTAAAAAGTTCAACATTAAAAAATCCAAAAATCAAAAAAACTTTCAAAAAAGAAAAAAAAAATGTAAATATTCAAAATTCAACAAATGACACTTCACTAAATGAAATAAACGACATAATAAATTCAAAAAATTTATCAAAACGAATTTATTCAAAATCATTTGCTGAACCATATAGACCATTATCTCAATTAGAAAAAGTAAAAGAAATAAATAATATGAATGAAAATTCATTTAAACGTTTTAAAACTTATTCAACTTTATTTGAACAAATAAAAAAAGAAATTTATGATATAAATACAAATTTAAATAATTCTCTTCATTTAAAAAAACAATCAAATGATATTTTTTTAAAAAATTATAATTTAAATATTGATATTCCAATAATTGAACAAGATGATGAAAATTGTTCTCCAATACAAATGAAAACAATAAATAAAATTAAAATTCCTTTAACTGATAGAGGAAAAAATGAAAAAACGCAAAGTACAATTGTTTTAAATAATTCAAATTCAAATGAAAATAGTGAATTAATTGATGATAATATTAATCAAAGTTCTTTAAATGAAAATGTACAAAATATTATTTTAAGTCCTACTGAAGAAAGTGAAAGTATGCAATCTATGAGATTAAAAAATAAAATGATGACTAATCAGTTTTTATATAGAATTAATAGTTTTAGAAGTTATCAATTAAGAGATAAAAAATATAATTTGGGAAATAAAGTAATTAAAGAAGAAAATACTTATAATAAAAATTCTATTTATGATAAAGATTTTTATAATCATACAAATGATAAAAATGTTTCTTGTAATTGTTCACTTCAATAATTTTTAAAATATATTATAGTATATATAATATTAATTAATGTAAATAATAATGTTTCATTCTTTATTTACATTAATACATATTTAAATTTAATAAATAAAAAATAATCAATTAATAAAAAACATTTTTCCTTTTTTTATATTGAGGAATTATATAATATCTCATAATTTTACTCATATTTTTACTTGATTTAAAACTATTTTTTTTTCTGATTGTTCTATTTATTTTGTTACTGAATTTTTTTCTATATTTAAGAAACTATGAACAATTTTTTTATATGAAATTGGACTTTTACTTATTTATTTTCCTTGAATATACATATTATCTATTTTTAGATATTTTTTATTAATTTTTTTAGATAATTTTTATTTTTTTTTAGTTTATATTATTAATATTTTATAATACTCTTTTTAAACTATTTATAAAATTATACAATTATTATAATTATAATTATTTTAAATCATTTGTAATATCTAGTAAAGAATTTTCATGAGTACAATTTCTTCTTTGCATATATTCACTATCAATTTTTTTCTTTAGTTCTTTCATTTGTTTTATTGTTTTCATTGTTTTTAAAGAATTATGTTTAATTGAACCAAAACCTGAGCTTTTAAAAAATAAAGAATAAAAATATTGTTTATATTCATCTTGTGTAACATTATATTTTGCTAATTCTTTAGCAAAAAATTCATCATAATGAACTAAATTTGGATTAATAATTTCATTATCTTCAAATAATTTATCTAATTTTAAAAATTGATTAATTTTTAAATTATCCATATTTATACTTTCTTTTTTATGTTCATTATATATTTTATTCATTGATTCCATTATATTTTTTTTATTAAATTCTCCTAATTCTCCAAAAGCTTTTGGTTTTTTTTCAATTAAATCTAACATTAATTTCGTATTTTGAATACATTTTTTTAAATATTTAATCATAACAACTTGTGTGTCTGTATAACCTATAATTGAATTATTTAATTTTTGAAGTAATTTAACTTCATTATTAATATCTTTAATATCATCAATTATTCTTTCTGCAATTTCATATAATTGATCTTTAGTTGGAAGAAATTCAAAAGATTTAATTTTCTCAGATAAATATTTTTTCTTATCAATATTTAAAATTACATTTCTTCTTTCAAAATTATAATCAATTTCATATTTTTTTTGACTAATATTATCATTAAAATATTTATTTTGTATATTTACAATTTTAATAGAATGATAAATAATATTAGAATAAATATCTTTTAATTCATTTCTAATTTTTATTCTAGTAATTAATTTATAAGATTTAGTTTCATTTTCATTTAAAAGACTTTTTTTAGTTAAAAATACCATCATCATACTAATAAAATAAATACCAACTGCACAAGAAAAAATAATAATAATTCTACCAAAATGAGTTCTTGGATAAAAGTCACCATAACCAACTGTAGTCATTGAAACAAAAATACACCATAATGAATTCCAAAGAAAACTCCAATCTTGAGTTATAATTTTATAAGTTTCCCAATAATGCATTTCAAAAATTCTTATACTTAATGCAAAACTAACTAATGCAATTAAAAATAAAATAATTAAACTTATAAATGGATTACTTTTTTGATATGATTTCATTGTGAATATTATATTTGGAGATAAATAAAATTTATCTAATATTTTTTCTGAGAGTGAACTATCATAAATTGAAAATGAATTTATTAATTGAAAAAAATATATTAATCTAAAAGTCGATAAAGCACTTAATAAAGATGATAAAGGTAATATCATTATTCTATCTAATTGATGAAGAATTAAAATATAATTTAAATATGGATATTGAAATATTAAAAGAAATATAACTTCAAAAAATAAAATTAAACAATATATACTTTTGTAAAAAGGAGTTGAATTATTTTTTATTATTTTATTTTCTCTATAAAAACTTAAATAACGAGAAGCACAAAGAAAAAATATTGAAATAAAAGATTCAGTTAAAATTAAATATCTTAATTTATTACAAGAATCAGATAAAGTTAAAGGAATTTTTATTTTTTTATAATGATCAACAGATTTTATTGAATATAAATCTGGTGTAATATTATATGTTTCTAAAATATCTTTATTTCTAACTTTACTATATGAAAAATTATTTGAAATATAATGTGTTGTTAATGTTGGTAAATTATTTCCATTTTTTTCAAATAATAAAGATAAATTTAAATTACTATCATTAAAAAATTCTTTCCAAGCATAATTTTTATCTGGTTCTTGAAAATTAAATAAATTTACAATTAAAGCTCCAATTCTCCTTTTATATTTATTATCAAAATAATATTTATTATTTTCTAAATGAGAACAAAATTGAGAAATAATTATTGTTATTGAAGATAAAATATTTAAAATATGAATATAATATTTTAATTGATTTTTAATTTTATCTTTTTTTTTTCTTTCAATTTCTTCTTCATTAATTCCAATATGACTTGTTTTTAATTTTGAACTTATTAAACTTAAAGAATCATCATTTGATGTATCACCTTCTTCAGAATTAATTTCACTAAAATTATTAGACATAAAATTATCTTTTAAATCAATATTTTTTCTTTTAAATCTATTTTTTAAATCAATTTCCATTCCTTCAAAATCTTTTTGGAAATTTTGATCTTGAGGAGATTTAGTTATTTCTTCTAAATAAGGATTAGTTTTTGTTAATAATAAATACATTTTTTAAAATAATAATCATCAAATAAATAAAAATATGATTTATCTTTTTTAAATTATAGATGAATTTATAAATAATAAAAATTAAATTCAAAAAAAAAAAATAATTTTCAAAAAAATTTTATGGAAAATATAAATGTATTCTTAAGATTAAAACCATCAAATATACAAGAGAAAATATTTTATCTTCCTGAATCAACAAATCCTTTTTCTCAAGATCAAATATTTAATAAAAAAACAAGTGAATATTATTCATTCGGTAAAAAAAATATTATATAATAAATTTAATTTATTTTTTAACCCCTTTTTAGACAAAATAATTCCATCAACTTTTTCAAATAAAGATTTATTTGAAACCTTATTTCAACCACAAATAAATAAAATATTTGATGGAATAAATATAACAATATTTGCATATGGACAAACTTCAACTGGAAAAACTTATACTATGAAAGGAGAAATACCAAATAATGAAGGAATAATTCCTTTATCAGTAAAAGAAATTTTCAATTTTATTGAATCAAATGATAAAATTTTAAATACAAAAATAAAAGTTTCTTATATTGAAATTTATAATGAATGTATTAATGATTTATTAGATTCAACAAAAAAAAATTTAGATATTAGAGAAAATAATTTAAGAGATGTTTTTGTGAATAATTTAACGGAAATTTCAGTAAGTAATTATTTTGAAATAATGAATTTATTAATAAAAGGTGAAGAAAATAGAATAGTAGCAGAAACAAAATTAAATGAGAAATCAAGTCGTTCTCATTCTTTATTTAGATTAACAATAGAAACAAATAAATTATTTAACGGAAAAGAAATAACATTATTATCTAAAGTAAATTTAATTGATTTAGCAGGAAGTGAAAACGCAACAAAAACACAATGTGTTGGTTTAAGATTAAAAGAAGGAATAAATATAAATAAAAGTTTATTAGCTTTATCAAATGTAATAAGTAAATTAAGTCAACCAAATCAAAAATTATTTGTTAATTATAGAGATTCTAAATTAACAAGATTACTTCAATCAAGTTTAAGTGGTAATTCTAAAACAAGTATTATTTGTACTATTACTGATGATATTGAACATTATAGTGAAACTATGAATACTATTTATTTTGGTTTAAGGGCAAAAAATATTAAAACTATTGTAAGAGTTAATGAAGTTAATCAAAAAAATTTTATGCAAATTGAAAATCAAAAATTAAAAAGTAAATTAAAAGAATTAGAATTGGAATTAAGTACTACTAGAAAAGTTAGTGATGGAAAATGTTTTTTTGGTTATAATTATATTAATAATACTAATTTTCAAGGTAATAATTTTAAAAATGGAAAAAGTGATTTAAGTGTTGATTATGAAGATGATGATAATGAAAAAAAAAGTAAAAATGCTTTTAAAATTATTGAAAAAGAATTAAATGTTTTAAAAAATTATTTTAGTAAAAAAAATTTTCGTTTTGTTTTTAATGATGATGATAATAAATCAATGATTAGTGATTTTACTGAAGAAAATATTTGTAAACAATTATTTAATGAATCAATGATGAATACTAATAATAAGATCAATAATAATGAAAATGATATTAAAATTACTTCTATTAATAGTTTTACTATTAGTTGTTGTAATAAAAATAATAATTCTTTGACGACTGTTATTAGAAATCTTCAAAATGATATTTCAAATTTGAAAAATTATAATTTAAAATTACAAAATGAAAATGATATGCTTAAAAGTAATTTAAAAACTTTTATGGAATCTTATAAAGAAAATACTTCTTTAAAAAAAGAAAATAAACAAAATAATTTAATGAGAACTCCTTTTAAAGAAACAAATATGAATGAAAGTTTACAAAATACAGCATGTGTTAATAATAGACATAAAAAATATTTAATGAGAAAAAGATTATATGAAAATTAATTTTAAAATATTATTTATTGTAAATAATAAAAAAAAGAGAATTTTTTAAGTAATTTAATAAATTTAAATATATAATATTATAATAAAAAACTTGAATTAATAATTTTTAATTTTAATTTAAAAAAATGTTTGAAAATGCATATAATTACATATCAGAAAAAAATAATGTATCAATATCATTTTGTACAAGTCAATCTAAAGGATGTCCATCAAAAAATATTTTATCAGATAATCAAAAAAGTATTTGGTTATCAGAAAAAAATGTTCCACAAACAATAATAATAAATTTATCAAGAATGATAAAATCTCCTGATAATTACTTTAAATATTTTGGTATTTATTGTTGGCATGCATATTCAACAAATCCAAAAACAATTCAAATTTCATTTTCTGAAAATAATAATAAGTATTATTTAATAGGAGAATTTGAATTAAATATGTCTCCTTCACCTCAATTTTTCCAAATTGATAATATTACAATTCAAAAAAATATTAAAAAAATAAAATATTTAAAATTAATAATTAAAGAAACTTTTGGTGGAAATCGTACTTATATTAATCAAATTTTTTTATATGATGATACTATTGATATTAATCATAATTATTCTATAAGTAATTATGAAGAAAATTTAGATGAAAGTGATGATGAAGATAATAAAATAATTAAACCAATTACTCCTTCTAAAGAAGTTAAAAAATATTATAATACTAATCCAAAAAATAGTATGAAAGAATCATTTAAAAAAAAAAGTAAAAAAAATTCTGATTTATTAAATGATGAATTAAAAGAAAAAAAATTAAAAAAAATAGAAAAAATATTAAAATCAAAAATACTAAATAATATAACAGATAAAAAAGAAAAAGAAACAATTAAAAATGAAAAAGAAGAACAAATAAACATAAATAAATATATAACACCAGAAAATGAAAAAGAAGAAGAAGAAGAAAATTATCAACAAATAAATTTAAATGATTATTTATCAGATGAAAATTCTAAAATTCAATCAATTTCATCTCATCCAAGGAATAAAATTTATAATATTTGTAATTTAATGAGTGGAAATCAAACTGAAAGTGAAGATCCTTTTAAAACAAATAATATTAATTCTAATTCAAATAGTCATTATTCAACTAAACAAAATAAAAGAAATTTAACTCCAATTCCTAAATCAAGTAAACCTTATTTTAAATCTCCTATTATTAATGATGATGTTAGTATTAGTAATAGAAATAAAAATGATAAAAAAATTTGCTTTTCTAAAAATGAAAATAATGATTATAAAAGATTAGAAGATCAATTAAAACAAATGGAAGAACAATTAAAATTATTAGAACCTAATTATGATATGGGAAAAAATTTATCTCATTCTAAAAGTTTTAGTTTTTTACCAAATGAATCTAATAGAATTTTATCTCCACCAAATAATCCTTTTATTAATCAAAATAATAATAATACTATTAATCAAAATAATATAAAAACTATTAATCAAAATAATATTAATACTATTAATCATAATAATACTAATATTAATTTTACTAATGAAAATAATCAATTTAATTCTATTTCTTTAAAAAAAGGAGAATTGTTAATTCCAAATAATGAAAATATAGAAAATTTAAATAGTTTAAATACAAATGGTGGAATTATTAATGAAGATAGAATTAAAGTATTAGAAAATAAAATGAATAATATTGAAAATGAAATTGTAGAAATGAAAACACAATTTAATAATCTTTCAAAAGATATTCAAATTTTAATTTCAAAAAAAGAATCAAATAATATAAATAATAACAATCAATTAATTCAAATTGTTTTAAATGAATGTGAAAAATTAATAAATTTAAAATTAAATGAATTTAATTATCAATTAAACAATCAATATCCTCAATCAATGAATAGAACATCTCAAGAATATTATTCAAATAATAATAATATGAATTATAATAGTATTTCATTAGATTCTGATTTAAATTCTTTAGAATTAAGATTAAATAAAAAAATAGATGAAAAATTAAATATGTTAGCAAATAATATTCAAAGTCAAATTAATGATAATTTACTTAGACCTTCAATTAGAAGTATTGAAAAAGCAATGAAAAATAATATGGAAGAAATTAAAGATAAATTAATTCAATTAAATATGAATACTAATAATAATAATAATTTTAATCAAAGTGAAGGAACAAGTTTTGTTGATTCATATAGAGTAAGTAAATCTCTTTTTACTTCTCAAAATGATAATAAATCTTCTTCTGTTAAAAGAAATGATAAATTTGAAGAAATTAATAAAATTGGTGAAAAATTATATGATAAATTAGTTGAAAAAGAAAAAAAATTACAAGAATTTAAAAATGAAACTACAAATTATTTAAAAAGAAAATTAAAAAATGATGAAAGAAAATTTACAAATAGTATAAATAGTTTAAATAGTCAAAGTAATAACAATTAATTAATTAATTTTTTCATTAATAAATTTAAGCAATAATATTTTATTTTAATTAATTATAAACTATAAAATATATTTAAATAGCTTTATTTTAAATTGTTTCAACATAATTAGGTTCAGAAATTTTTTTATTCTTATAATTCAAATAAAAAATAAATATAATAAAATTAAAAACAAAAACAATAACAACAGCTAAAATTCCAAGTAAGAAAGGAGTTAAAATAATTTTTTCATTATTAGAATAATCACTAGTCATTTCTTTATTAAAAAATATTTGATCTTTAGTATAAAAATAAACTTTACCTTCTTCACTATTTATAGTTAATTTAGTTTTTGTAGATTGTAATAAATCTTTTCCAATTCTAATATAACTATCATAAGTATTATTAACAAATTTAATTTTAAATATTTTTTTATAATTATCTTTTGTTTCTGGATCTTCATTATTTTCAAAAAATTTATCAGGAAGATATGTATAAACATGATTATTTATAATAAAACCAATATTTGCTAATTTTAATACATTTGAATTATCAGTTGCAAGAAATGTTTTATATTTTCCATCTTTAATTATTTCTTTAATAAATGGTCTATTATTAAAATATGTATTATTAAAGAATTCATATGATTCAATTTTAGTTCCACTTATATTTCCTAATATTATTTCTGTATCTTCAGAAAGAGAAAAAGTCACATTTGTATTATTGAAAAAATAACCTTTTTTTAAATTTGAAAAGAAAAATCCAGTTAAATCACAAGAAATATCTTTTTGTTCAATTCTATTTTTTGATAATATAATATTACAAGATGATAAAATATCAAAATTTTCTAAATTTTCAAATTTACCAAAAGTAATTTTTGTACTATTATCAGTATCATTAAATGAATATGAAATTAAATGTTGATCAGTAATATTTTTTGAATTTAAAAAAAATGTAAATTGATTTAAAAATCCTAATCCAATAACTCCATTAATTTTATTAGTAGTATTTTTTTTACAATTAATTTCTTTTACTAATAAAGCTTCCATTGTAACATTAATATCTTTAACATTATTATTTTCATTTTGATAAAAACCATCAAATCCTTTTAATTTAACATTAACTTTATATTTAGTTCCTTTTAAATAATAATTTGTAAAATCTTCATTCATTGAAGAAGCACCTTCAACTTGTAATAAAGAACTTTGTTTAATTGTAGATTTAATAATATTATCTTTTAAACATGAATAAATTTCAGTATTTTCTTCAAATATTGTAATTGGATAACCATTTGAATAATCAATTTCAAAATTTAAATCTTGATCTTCAACATTTAATGTTATCATATTATTTTTTATATTTAATTCTAAATAATTTTTTTTTTCTTTATCTTCTTTAAATACACAACAAGTTTGTGATTTACATTTATAATAACATTGTGTATTACAATTTTTACCATAATATCCAAATTCACAATTTAAACATTCACCTTTAAATTTACCACATTTATTATAAATACTTTCATTAGAAGAACTACATTCACAATCATTATTACATTTTAAACCATATTTTCCATCAACACATTCAAATGAATTACAAAATCCTTGTTTATCACATCCATCATCACCACAACCATCACATCTTTCATTACATCCTTTTCCAAAAAATGTATTATTAATACATTGTGAACAATCTCCAGTTTTAATTTCACAATTTTCTTCATTTTCACTAAGTAAACAATTTGAACATGTATGTTCACAATAATTACCATAAAATTTTGGGTCACATTTTTCACATATTCCAGTCTTTTGTTCACATTTTTGACAATTACCTAAATCTCTACAACTTTGAACACATGTAATATTATAAAATCCTGGTTTACATGAAATACAAGTTCCATTTTGATAACATTTTTGATCTAAACAATTTTCACTACATTTTGATTCACATTTATTTCCATATGTATTATTTTTACAAGAAAAACAATAACTTGTTTTTTGATCACATTCTTTTTCACAATTTTCTGGACAATTATCATTACATGTATTTCCATGGTAACCACTTTTACATCCTATACAAGTACCATTTTGATAACATTTTCCATTTAAACAATTTTGATCACATTTTGTGTCACAAATTTCACTGTAATATTCATCATTTAAACATTCTATACAAGTACCATTTTTTGCATCACATCCATTTTTACAATTTTTATTGCATAGATTATCACAATATTCACCATAATAACCTTCTTCACATCCTTTAGTACATTTACCTTGAGTATCACATACTCTTCCTGCACATCCAACATTACATTGTGAATCACATTTATCACCTTTAAATCCATCTTTACATCCATAAATACAATTACCTTCATTATTACATTGATTCAATGTACCATTCTTACAATTTTCTGGACATTTTTTATTACATTTTTCTGAATAAAAACCATTTTTACATGTACATTTACCATCTTTTTCACATTTCTCATCTAAACAACCAGAATTACATTTATTTTCACATCTGTTACCATAATAAAAATCATTACATTTGTAACATGCTCCATCTTTTGTACATATACCTTTTTTTTCTTCATCTCTTTTACAATTTTCCCCACATTTTTTTTCACATTTTACTCCCCAAAATTCACCATCTTTACATACACTACAATTTCCTGATGTTTTTTCACATCCATTATCACAATTTTCATTACATTTTTGATCACAATAATCACTATAATTTCCAGTTAAACATTTAGTACATACTCCATTTATATCACATATTTCATTTCCTACATTTTTATCACAATTTTCAGAACATTTTAAATTACATTTTGCACCATAATAACCTAAACGACAATTTCTACAATTTCCACTATGAATTTCACAATTTTCTGTATTTAATAGACAACCATCACTACATTGTTCTGAACAGTCTTCTTTATAAAAACCTTGCAAACATTTACTACATTTACCAGTTTCTCTATCACAATATCCTTGAGTACAAGTAGAAGGACATGTTAAATTACAAAAATCACCATAATAATTAGTTTTACATTTAACACATCTTCCAGTTTCAATATCACATACCCTTTCACCATCTTGTGATTCACAATTACTAGGACATTGTGTACTACAATATGGATCATAATAATCAATTTTACATTCACATTTTCCAGTCTCGAAATCACAATTATCACCTACACATCCATTTCCACATTTTTGAGTACAATTTGGACGGAAATAAGTTAATTCACATTTACTACAAAGACCATCTTCTTGTTTACATCCATTAATACATTTAAATTCTTCATTACAAGGTTTATCACATAAATCTCCATAGTACTCATTATTTTCACATCCATTACATTTAGAATCATTTTGATTACATCCATATGATTTACTACAATGTTCTGGACAATCAATATCACATGATGGTCCTGTTCTACCAGTTGGACATTGAAAACATTCACCAGTTTTTTTATCACATTTATTTGAACATGTATCACAATTCTTTTCACAATTATCACCATAAAATTTATCTTTACATGATTCACAATATCCAGTATCTTGATCACAATAGTTTATATTACAACCATATTCACAAGGTTTGTCACATTTATCTCCATAATTACCTAATTTACATGAATCACATTTTCCAGTATTTTTATTACAATTTCCATTACAATTATCAGGACATTCTTTTTCACAATAATCACCCCATTTAGAATCTATACATTCTATACATTTTCCAGTTTTTTCACATAAATTATCCTTACAATTTGAACTACAAATGTTTTTACATTCATCACCATAAAAAGTACTTTTACATGAGTTGCAAAAACCATTATTATTACATTCATCATTATAACAATTATCTGGGCATTTAGTTTCACATTTATCCCCATATCCACCTTTACATTCACAAGTCCCATCAATATTACATATATTATCTTTACAAAATTCACTACAATCATAAGTACAATTTTCACCATATTTTCCATTAGGACAATTTATACATGTTCCATTTTTATCATCACATCCTTCTGTTCCACAATTATTACATGGACTCATACACATTTCTCCAAAATGATATTTATCACAATTTAAACATTTTCCTGTCGTTTGATTACATATTTGATTTAAACAACTTTCACTACATTTATTATTACAAATTTCCCCATAGAAAGTATTTTCACATCCAATACATGTTCCATTTTGATAACATTTTCCATCTTTACAATTTTGAGGACATTTCTTATCACAAGAAATTCCATAAAATAAATTATCTACACATCCTTCTTTACATTCATTATTTTGATTACATTTTCCATTTTTACAACCAGTTGAACAAGGATCTTTACAATCATTACCATAATAATTATCATTAACACATCCATTACAAGAAGAATTATATCTATCACATACTCCATCTTTGCAATTTTCAGGACAACTATTACTACAATAGTCACCACTTTTTCCTATTACACATTCTTTACATTTCCCATCACGATAACATGATTCATTTAAACAATTTGTTGAACAAGAATCAGTACAATAATCACCATAAAATTTATCAATACATTCATAACATGTTTTATTTAAATAACATGTTTTATTTAAACAATTATTATTACATTCTTCATCACATTTATCACCTGTATAACCAACAATACAAGGTGAACAATAACCTTCTTTTGTACATTCTCCTGTTAAACAATATTCTGAACAATTCGCTTCACAATTAGCACCTTTTTTACCTTTAACACATTTTTCACATTTACCCTCTCTGTCACATATTTTATCTAAACAATTATTTGAGCATTCTCTATTACATTCTAGACCATAATAATGTAGATTACAATCAAAACATTCTCCATCCATTTTACATTTTCCATCTTTACAATTTTCACTACATTTTTTCTCACATTTATCAGAAAAAGTTAAATTAGATTTACAACTATAACAATTTCCAGTAAAATAATCACAAGCTGAATCATTGCAATTTTCAGGACAACAAATATCTCCAGAATATCCTACTATACATCCAGTACAATTACCATTTTGATCACATTCTCCATTCAAACATCTTGTTGTACATGTATTATTACATAAATCACCAAATTTATTTTTATTCGCACATCCATTGCATTTATCTCTATTATCACAACTTTCACATTCAGATGGACAACTTTCTTCACATTTCTCACCAAAATATTTTGGTGTGCAAGTACATTTTCCATCCCTATCACATTGTTCATCTATACATCCTATTGAACAATCTTTATCACAAAAATCTCCATATTTTTTTGAAGGACAATTTAAGCATTTTCCAGTTATATCTTGACACAATGAATTAAGACAATTATTACTACAAGCACTACATTTATTTTCATTATTTAAATAAAAAGTGTCACTACATTTAGTACAAATTCCATCATTATTACAATTTAAACAATTATCTACTGAACATTCATTTTCACAAAAATCTCCATATTTTTTTGAAGGACAATTAAAACATTTTCCAGTTGTATCTTCACATAATGAATTAAGACAATTAGCATTACAAGCACTGCATTTATTTTCATTATTTAAATAAAAAGTGTCACTACATTTAGTACAAATTCCATCATTACCACAAATTTCACAATTTTCTGTTGTACAATAAGTATTTTCACAATAATCACCATATTTATGTTCTACACATTCATTGCATTTACCTGTTATATCTTGACACAATGAATTAAGACAATTAGTACTACAAGCTCTGCATTCTTTTTCATTATTTAAATAAAAAGTGTCACTACATTTAGTACAAATTCCATCATTAATACAATTTAAACAATTACTATCTTGGCATTTATCAGAACAATATGTTCCATAATAACCATCTTTGCATTCATTACAACTACAATCTGAATTACATATTTCTTTACAATTTTCTGGACAATTTTCCTCTTCTGTGGTTTCTTCATTTTCTGTTTCTGTTCCAAAAAATAAAAATGTTTCTGACTCTAATTTAGCAGTTTTTCTACATTTTTGGGTTATTATTATTTTGAATAGAATAAATTGGAAAATAAATTTAATAATTGACATTTTAATCTTTTCTTGTTTTTTAATAATTTAATTAATTATATTCATTTTTATTTATTTTAATAAAATAATATATTTATTCTAAAAATATAAAAAATTACTTTTAATTTTTCCTTATGAGGAATAAAAATAAAAAAATTAATATAAATCATACAAAATATAACATAAAAAACTTGAAAAAAAAAACTAAAAAAAAAAAAATTTAATTTCTTCTTCTACTTTTTCTTTTTGGTTCTTCACTTTCATCATCATCATCATCATCATCATCATCATCATCATCATCATCTTCATCTTCTTCACTTTCTTCTTCATCATCACTTTCATCTCTTCTTCTTTTTTTTGTTTGATTTTTATTTTTTTTCGTATTTTTTTTATTATTTTGTCTTTGACCAACTTCTGGTATTTCATCATATTCACCTTCTCTTCCTAAATTTTCATTTACTTTTACTTTTTCATCATCTGGAACAATTTCATTTAATTGTTTTTGAAGATCTCGTAATTGAATATTTAATGCTAATTCTTTTTTGTCTAATTCATCTAATCTTGCTAATATTTCTTCTTTACTACTTACTCCTCCCATTTTTTTTTTATATAATTTTAATTTTTTTACTTTTTTAGGTTTTTTATTTTTTTTTTTTTTTAGTTTTTTTTTTGAAAATGGATTTTATGGGAAATATTATGGAAAGTAATAATAAAAATCTTGTTAATTATTATGATAATAGGAATTATTATTATCTTTATAGAAAATTAATTTTAGATTTTCAGAATAAAATTTTAAAAGATGATTTTAAATTTGTTGTTTTAGATTATATGAAAAAATATTGTGATGTTAATTTTAGTAATGATATTATGATGGTTATTGAAGATTTTAATTCAGTTATTTCACAAGCAATACAAGCTATTAAAAGTTTATTAAGTGATAATGAAAGATTAATTGAAGAACAAGATTTAAGAATAAGAAATAATAAATTTCAAAATTTAAAACAAGAAAATAATACAAATTACATAATCAATAATAATACAAATTCAAATATTAATTTTGAAAAAATACCAAATAACAATAATTTAAAAACAACTCAGGAAATAAAAAATACTAACTTTAATAATAACATTAATCCTTTTACTAATAATAATATAAATATTAATAAAAATGAAAATGATAATAATATAAATGCAAATAATAATATTAATGATAATAACAGTGAAAATAATAACAATAATGATATAAATAATGAAAAAAATAGTATTAATGATTTAAATTTAAATGATATACCATTGGATAATGATATAAAAAATAATTCTGAAAATGAAGATGATTATGAACCTTTAAGAAAACCCTTAAGACAATTATTTAAAAATAATATGAAGAAGAAAAAAAAAATTTATCTTCCAATTCAAAATTTTCCTAAAATAATACAAAATGAAAAAAAACCATTAAGAATAATATTAAGCAGTCAATTATCAAGTCAAATAAATAATACATTCCCAGAAGATAATCAACCTTTAACAACAAAAAGTGATGAAATTCCTTTTTTTGAAAAAAATAATATAAATAAAAGTGTTAGTAATATTACAAATAATCGTAATAATATTATGATATTTAATTCAAATTTAAGTGAAATTGAAAATGTAAATTTATCAAATGATATAACTCCAATTCCAAAAGAAATAGAAATTGAAAAATTAAAAATAACAAATGAAATATTAAAATTAATTGAAATTTCAAATGATAATAAAATTTTTTTTGTTGAAAAATATATAAATAAATCATCATTAAATTTAGATAATGATTATAAAGAATTTTTAACATATATTATTAATTATCAATTTGATATGGAAATATTAAATGATATTTTTAAAGATATAAAAATATTAAAAAGATCAAGAAATAATAATTTTAGCAATTTTAATAAACCATTATATATGAAAGATAAAAATATATTAGAAAAAAATTCTGATTATCTAACATTTTCAGAATCAAATGAAATGTTTAAAAAAAATTTAAGAAATTATAATTTTGATTCTTCAACAAATAAACCTGAATATATGTATAAAACAAATTTATATAATAATTAATTCCATAAAAATAAATTAAAAATATATAAATACTTAAAATAAATTATAACATCTTTATTAATTTAATAAATCTTTTTAAACAAAATATTAATAAAAATTCTTACATTAAATATATTTAATTTATAATTCAATTTACTTATTTTTTTCAATATTAAACGTCTTTAAAAACCACAAAAAATAAAAAAAAAAATAAAAAATTAAAAACAAATAAAAATAAAAAAAAACATGAAACAACTTCCAAAAAAGCATAAATCAATGCGTGAAGTTAACCCAAAATTTGACACATCGGAAGTAATCCACAAAGGAAAATGGCGTAAAATGACTTCAAAAAAATTTGTAAATTCTGAAGGTGAAGTCGTCCGTGAGATGGAAATGTACGAACCAAACAATTCGGAAAAGCTAAAATACGCCCATGGAGTAGGATGTATAGCAATAATAAAGCAAACAAAAGAAGTAGTATTAATAGAAAATTTCCGTTATCCAATTGATAGAACATGTATTGAATTTCCATCTGGAATGTATGACGAAAATGAAGTAGGAGATGATGATTTAAAAGCAAATGAAGTTGCAATAAATGCTATTAAAAGAGAATTAAAAGAAGAAACTGGTTATATTGGTGAATTTGTTAAATTTTTTACTTTAGATTCTATTAAGGTACCACCCTTGTTTTTTTCTAATGTTTTTAGTGATCCTTGGTTAAGTAAAGATTCTACTGCTATGGCACTTTTTGTTATTGATTTAGATAAAAATTCTAAAATTGAACAAAATTTAGAAACTACTGAAATTATTAATGTTCATTTAGTTAAAATTGATGAGTTGTTTACATTTTTATGTCAGAAAGCTATGGAAAAAGGATGTGCTGTTAGGAATGATTTGTATTCTTTTGCTTGTGGAATACATTTTAGTGAAATTTATAAAGAAATTTTTGAGGATCAAGATAAAATGAAAATTGATTAAATATAAGAATTTTTTTTTTTGATGTTATTATATTTTTATTTGGTTTTTTAATTGATTATTTTGATTATTAAAATAATTTTATTAAAGGTTTTATTATTTCAATTGTTTTTTTTATTCTTTGTTATTTTTTAAATTAGTTTTTTTATATTTATTATTTTTTTTATTATGGTTCAAGGGAAAGTTAAGAAAAGTAATAAAAATAATACACAAAATTATTATGCTAAAAAAAGGAAAGCAAGGCATGAAAGAAATAATCATCATTTATCAAAACCAAAACCACAAAATTTACCTCAAAAACAAGGAGAAACTAATGATCCTAATACTTTAGCAAAAATAAGAAATATGCAATTTATGAAAAGAATACAAAAAAAAATAAATAGTCATCAAAAAAAAATATATAAATCAATAGAAGAAACAATAATACAAAAAGCCAAAAAACATAAAGATACTTTAGATATCCTTTAAGAATAAAATAAAATAAATATAAGTAAATAAAAATTTTAAAATATTATCTTTTTAATGTATTCTTTTATTAAATAAATATATTTTTACATTAAAACTATTCTACTTCTATTAAATATTCTTTTTTTTATCCATCTTTTTCAAAATTAATTTATTTACTAATTTTAAATAATATTATTAAAATAAATAAAAAGTTTAAATCTATTTATAATTAAATAATAAAAAAATAGATTTTAAAAAATCAATTTTAACTATTTATAAACCACTCGAATTATATTTCTTATTTATTTATTTAAAATTTTTAATAAATTATTTATCTCATCATTTTAAACTTTAAAACCCTATTTTTACTTTTAAACTAATAAAAAAAAATAAAATAAAAAACAACAAAAATTTAAAAAAAAAACATATAAAAAAAAAATGAATTCAACATCCTTAAACCTAGCCCAAAAGCGTTTAATAAATGATTTAAAGCAATTTTCAAACGACGAAGACACAGTATTAGCATCACCAAAAGATGATAATATAATGGAATGGGAATGTGTAATATTTGGTCCAGAAGACACAATATGGGATGGAGGATGTTTTAAATTAATAATGAAATTTTCTCAAGATTACCCAAATAAAGCACCAGAAGTAAAAATGATATCAAAAGTATTTCATCCAAATTTTTATAATGATGGTAGAATTTGCTTAGATATTTTACAAGATCAATGGTCTCCAATTTATGATGTTAAATCTATTTTAACTTCTATTCAATCACTTTTAACTGATCCTAATCCTTCTAGTCCTGCTAATGCAGAAGCTGCTAAATTATATACTACTAATATTCAGGAATATAATAAGAAAGTTAAAGATTGTGTTGAAGCTAGTATGAAAGATGATGAGTAAAATGTTTTTTTTTTTATTTTGTTTTTTTTTATTATTTATTGATTTGAAAAATAAAATTTTATTTTTATTTTTAATTTTTTTATTTTGATTTTTTTTTTTTATTTTTTTATTTAGGTTTATTGTTATAAATGTAATAAAATAAAAAAAATGAAATAATAAAATAATTTTAATAATTCATCAATCATTATAAATATTCTATTTTAAAAATTTTTTTATTATATATTCATTAACAGGGTTATTAAATGTTTAATAAATCTCAATATGAAAATGAATTATCATTATTAAATGAAAATTTATTTATAAACGAACAAAAAAAAAATCCTAAATTTTTAATAACTCAAACTCAAAATCAAAAAGAAAATCTTCAAAAGAAAAAAAATCGTCAATTACTTTCTTTATCAATAAACAATTCAAATGGAAGATGGACAAAAGAAGAACATAATAAATTCATAGAAGGAATAATAAAATATGGAAGTGATTGGAAAAAAATTCAAAAACATGTTTCTACAAGAACAAGTACACAAGCGCGTTCTCATGCTCAAAAATTTTTATTAAAATTAAGAAATAATGAATTTTTAAAAAAAACAAATATTGATTTGTCACTTAGTTGGGCTAAAGTTATTCAATTAATTAAAAATTCTTTTAGTGATGATGTTTTATATAAAGTTTTAAAAGATTCTTCTTTTAATAAAAAAAAAGGGAAAAAAAAATATTTGAAAAAAATTAAATGTGATAATAAATTAAATACTTTATTAAATGTTAATAATAATGAAAATGAAAAAGAATTAAATTTTGATGATGATGTTTTTTTTTCTACTTCTGATTATTCAAATTCATTTGATGAAAATAAAGAAAATATTAACAATTTTCTTTTTTATCAAATGGAAAATTTCCCAGTCAAAAATTATAATAATAATATTAATAATAAAGATTATATTAATGATTTTATTCAAAATTTTAATAAGAATAATTTATGTGATATTGATTTTTATATTAATGATTCTAATATTTATTATAATAATTCCGCCATTTTATCAATTAATTCTAATAAAAATAATAATTTAAATGAAAATGGAGATATTTAAACATTTCCCTAAATGAATTTATAATGAATCAAATTTGATTCTTGGTTTTAATAAATTATAAATTAATATTATAAATTCTATTCATTTATTTATTTTATTAATATAAATAAATTTTAACTTTTTCTAATTTTCTTTTTTTTTACATTCTAATATTTAAATTAATTCAATATAATTTATTAGAAAATAATTTATAAAAAAATATAATTTGAATTAAATTACATATTTCTAAATAATTTTTATTTCATTTCAATTTATATTTTAAATAATTTATTTATAAAATAACAATTTCAAATAAAAAAAAATCAATAAAAAATCATTACCTTTAAAAAAAAGTATAAAAAAAAACATTTAATTTTCATATTCTTCATCATCAATTTCATTATTATCAGGTAACAATTCTTCAAAATTATTATATTTATTATTATTATTTATTATATAATTTTGTAACAAATCATCATTTTTTTTCCCAATTTTTCCTTCATTATATTTTTTTTGTCTTAAATAATCATAAACAAAAGCAAAATTTTGTCTTTCTTCAAGTAATTTTTTATTTCTTTCTCCAAAATTACTATCAATAGTGTAACCACTATTTGTAGTGTAACTTTTTGGTTTAAAAGTTATTCCTCTTTGATTATCAATTTCTTTTTGTAATTCAATTTTTCTTCTTTGCATTTTTGAATATTCATTATATAATCTTTCACTTATTATTTTACTATTATTATTTGGTGATGTTATTCTATTTGTAGATAATGAATTTTTTGAATTTTGTCTTTTTGATGTTAATGGTGATTGATATTTACTTTTTATATTTAAATTTTTAGTATTTAATTTAGGAGAAAAAGAACAAAGTAATTGCATTTCTTCTTCATTTTTATGATATGCTTTTTCACGATTTTTTTGGATTTTATTATAATATTTTTCTTGTCTATTTATAAAATTTTGTGTTATTCCTTCTAATTCTTTTTTCCTACTTTCATTTATTAATTTATTTATACTTCTTTTATCTATATATTTTTTTTTTTCATTTGGACTTTTTGAATTTATATTTTTTAAGTTTTGAGAATAATAATCATTATTATTATTATTATTATTATTATTGTAATTATTATAATTATTAATATTGTAATTATTTGAATTCTTATTATAATAATATTCATTTTTTATATCTTTTTTTTTATTATTTGCCCATTTTTTTAATGCATTTTTTAAATCCATATTTTGATAAATTTCAAGTAAACGAAAAGTAAATTTGTTTTTAATTTTATTTTTATTTTCATTATAACCATCAATAATTCCTTTAGATAATATTTTTAATTGATTTGGACTTAATGAAGAAATATAATCAAAAATAGTTCTTATAATAATTTCATATTCAGAAGGAGAAGTATTTGTAAAAATATTATTTAATGATTTATCTTCATTTAATTTTTGTTCAGGTGGATTTTTTATTTTTTGATTAATTCCAGTAATAACAGCATTATAAACACTAATAAAAGTAATAATTGATTCATCATCTAAAAAACCAATATACTTTAAATAATCTAAAAATTCTTTAAT
The DNA here is from genome assembly GCA_023807205.1 of Isotricha prostoma. Taxonomy (NCBI): domain Eukaryota; phylum Ciliophora; class Litostomatea; order Vestibuliferida; family Isotrichidae; genus Isotricha; species Isotricha prostoma. Next base: position 29,123 of record JAJMZS010000293.1, on the reverse strand, counting down.
AAAAGAATTATCCATATTTTTTATTTTATAATTTAATATTCAAAAACAATAAAAAATAAAAAAAAAAATTAAAAAAAATAAAATCAATAAAAATAAACATTAAAAAAAATGTCAACCAAAATGTTTTCAGACACAAAACCATCATCAACAAAAATGTTTGCTTCAGTAAAAACAGATCCTTTATCAAATTTAAATCCAAAACCAAAACCAAAAGAACAAAATCTACCTCAAACTCAAAAAAATCAAAATTCCTTAAATTCATTTTTTTCATCTCAAAAAAAAGAGCAAAAAATACAAGAACCAGAAAAAGACATAGTAGATTGTATATTAATAATGGGAGATGTACACATTCCAAATAGAATAGATTCAATACCAGAAGAAGTAAAAAAAATATTAGAAGATAATAAAAGTAAATTTACTCGTATAATATGTACTGGAAATTTTGGTAATATTGAAACATATAATTACTTTAAAAATTTATTAGGAAAAGAATATCAATTAAATTTTAATTGTGTTAAAAATGACTTTCAAGAAACTTTATTAAATTTTCCTGAGACAATAACAATAAAATCAAATGAATATAAAATTGGTGTTATTAATGGTTATCAAATTGTTCCTTGGGGTGATTTAACTACTTTAAGATCTTATAGTAAAAAATTAGAATGTGATATTTTAATAAGTGGCTTTACTCATATTAAAGGAGTTTATAATTTTGAAGGAAAATATTTTATTAATCCTGGTACTATTACTGGAGCTTTTAGCTCTTTAAGTAATAATCCTACTCCTAGTTTTATGATATTAATTACTGTTAATGATAATGCTTCTTTATATTTGTATGAGTTAAATGTTAATACTAAATCTTTTGATGTTTCTAAAATTGAATTGAATAAAAGTTGAGGTTTGTTTTTTTTTTTTATTTATTTTTTTTTTTTTTTTAATTTTTATTTTTTAATAGTTATTTTATTTATAAAAAATATTTTTTTTTTTTTTTTTGATTTATTTAAATAAAAAATATTATTATTGTATTTTGTTATTTTATAGAATAAATAAAGGATTTTTTTTGTGTGATTTTATTTTTTAATTGTTATAATCAAATTGTTCATTATTAGAATTAATTGCAATTTTTGAATCAATTTTTGAAATCATATCTTTCATTCCATTAATTAAATCATTATTATATTTATCTTTATCTAGAATTTTTTTATTACAACAATGATTTAATCCTAAATAATTTAAACCTTGAGAAGTATAAATTGAATTATTAATATTTAAATTTGCATCATTCATATTTCTTTCAATACTCATTGCATAATCTTTTAAAGCAATAAGTGAATTAATTAAATTTTTTACTCTTTCATTTAATTCATTATTACTTAAAGTAAGTAATTGTATTTTTTTTTCATATTTTGATTTTAATAATTCTAATTCATTATTATTTTTTTTATTTAATTGAGATAATTTATTTATTTCATTTGCATGTTCTTTTTCTTTTATTTCAAAAGCTTTAAGTAAATCATTATATTTTTTATTTAGATTCATATATTCATCTAATTGAGATTTATTATTTAATTCATATTGTGATAATTTATCTTTTAAATTAGTCATTTCATCACCATTTATATTTCTATGATTTAATAAATTATTTTTTTCTTGATCTAATAATAATAATTTCTTTTGTAAAATATCAATTTCTTGTTGAGCAGAATTTTGAAAGTCAATAAAATCTTTTTGTTTATCATTAATTTGATTTTGTAATCTTTGTTTATCATTTGATAAATTAGATATTATATTTTCTCTATTATTTAATTCATTATTTTTAGTTATTATTTCATTTCCTAAATCAACTATTCCTTGATTTAATTGTTGAATTAAATTATCTTTTTTTTTATTATCATTTAATAAATTTTGTAATTCTTCATTTAATTTATCTAGTTGATTTTTATTATTTATTAATTCATTTTGAGATTTTAATTTTAAATCATTTAATTTTTGTTGATATTCAAGAATACTTTTATTTAGTTTTCCATTTTCTTTTTCAATATTTTGAATTTGTTTTTTTTTTTCTTCTTCTTGATTTATAAATTTATTATTTAAATCATCATATCTTTTTTTATAATTTACTAAATCAGTTTTTAATTTCTCATTTTCAATTTTATAAATATTAATTTCATCTTCATAATATTTAATTTGATTTTTATGATTTTTTTCTAAATTATTTATTTTCATTTTTTGTAATTCTTTTTTTTTATCATATTCATCTTTCATACTTTCAATTTTATTTTCATATTGATTAATTTTATTATTTAACTCTTGATTATCTTTTAAATAATTAGGAATATTTTTTAATTTATTCTCTCTTTCTTTTTGTTGTGCTTTTAAATTTGAATTATGTTCATCTAATAAATGAAATTTTTGTGTTCCTATTTCAATCATTTTTTGATATTCTTCAATTAAACAGTTTTTACAATTTAATGCATCCATTAATTTAGAATTTTGCATTTTTAATAAGTTTAATTCATTTTCTAATTCTGTATAATTTTTATTTAAAGAATTATATTCTATTACTAAATTATCATGCTCTGTTAATTTTTTATTTTGATCAACTGTCATTATTTGATATGCTTTTAATTTCCTTTGTAATGTTTTTATTTTTTCATTTAATATTTTTTCATGTTCTTCATTATTATTTGTATTTGAATTTGATGTGTGATATGTATAATTTATATTTTTTGAAAAATCTGTTTGACTATCCATTTAAAATTTTTTTTTATATTTTTTAATATATGTATTTTATTATATCAATTAAATATTTATTTGGAAATAAATATTATTTTATATAAATAAATAATTTAGAAGTTTTGAATTATTTTTTTCAATTATTATTACTATACTAAACATTAAAATTATTTATATTTTTTAAATTTTAAAATCAATTTTTGTTAGATTATTAATAAAATATATTTTAAATTAATATGAATGAAGAAGATGAAAAACAACAAATTTTGAATCTTTCAGAGAATGAAATAGTAGTAAAAAAAGAATTGAGATGTTTATCTCAAATAAATATTACAAATTTAATTAAAGAAGCAATAGATAATAATAAAATAGAAAATGTTTTGAAAAATTTAGATTCATATGATTCAAAACTAAAAAGTACAAAAGATACTTTTGATTTAATTTATAGATATTTAGGAGAAAAAATAAGAAAAAATGAATTAACTTTACAAGATTTACATTCTAAACTAAATCTTCTTTATATTTTATATTATAAATCAACAGAAAAAATTCTTTGTCTTGGAGGAATTGAAGTATTATTACCAATTTTTGAGTTTATATATAAAATTAATGATAAAGATACAAATGAAATAAATGAAATAATAAATAAATTATCTGAAATTTTAACACATATTTTTAAAGACAAAAAAATTATTGAATTGGCTGAATTAAATAACTTTTTTTCAATTTTAAATTTATTCATTGAGAAATATACAAAAAATCAAATTAAAATATTATCATCATTTTATTCTAATATTCAAAATATTGAAAAAAAATATAAATCTTTATATCTTTTTACTCAAAGAATTAATAATATATTAAACAAGGAAAAAATAGATGAAGATAATGAAAATAATTTTGCATATTTTGAAAATAGAAAAAGATATAAAAAAATAAAAGAAAAGCTATTTTCATTTAATGGGCCATATAGTGATATAAATGTATTTTACAAAGAAAAGAATTTAAAATATAAAATTACACATTTTTTAACAAAAGAAATGGTATGTCCATTTTTAAAACCAGTTTTAGATATGAATTTATATAAACCAGATCTTAAAAAATTTAAAACGATATTTAATTCAAATTCAGAAAATTATTATTCAATTGATTTAAATACATTTCCTTTTCCTGAAGAAAAAATGCCTACAAATATATTTTGTAAAGCATGCTTAATTAGAATAACAAATCATATAAATGGTAATATATATTTTGATAAAGATTCATTAATATTCATTGAATCAAATTTTGATGATGAAAATGATATTGATAATTTTGATTATGATACAATTGATAAAGATAAAAAAACATGTTATGGAAATTTAATTCCACAAAGAAGTGGAAAAGGATATTTTAAAAGAATATTTTTAAAAGATATATACTTAATATTAAAAAGAGTTTATTATTTTTATAGAACGGCATATGAAATATTTACAAATTATAATAAATCATTTTATTTTAGATTTAAAAATGAAAATGAAGGAATAAAATTTTATAATAAAATAAATGAAAATATTGGAAAAATAATAACAATTGAAGAAAAAAGAACAGATTGGAAAAATAATAAAATTTCAAATTTAGAATATTTAATGTGGTTAAATATTTTTTCAAATAGATCATTAAGAGATATTACACAATATCCAATTTGTCCTTGGATTCTTGAAGAATATGATTTAAATAAAGATATAAAATCAAAACCGAAATTTCGTGATTTTAAACTTCCAATTGGTTTAATGGAAATAGGAGAAAAAGGGAAAAAAAGAAAAGAAAATTATATTAATTTTTATAATATAATGTTAGAAGAATTAAATCTTCCAAAACAACAAAATTCATTTTTATCAAATTTATTTTGTCCAGTCAAAAAAAAAGAAATTGATGAAATTGAATTAGATTATGATAAAATTCCTTATGTATTCGGAAGTCATTTTTCAAATTCTGCATATGTTTCTCATTTTTTAACTAGATTATTCCCATTTACTTTAACTGCAATTGAAATTCAAGGAGATAATTTTGATGCTCCTGATAGATTATTTATTAATTTAAATAAAACTTTTATTAGTGTTACAAGTCAACAAAGTGATTTAAGAGAAATAATTCCAGAATTTTTTATTTTACCTGAAATGTTTATTAATATTAATAAATTAAATTTAGGAAAATTACAAAAAAATAAAAAAGAAGATAGTACTGCAATGTTATTAAAGAAAAAAAGAGGTTTAAAAGATAATGATGATGTCTTTGTTGATGAAGTTTTAATACCTTGTGATGATAATCCTTATAAATTTGTTTCTGAATTTAGATTTTTATTAGAAAGTAATAATGAAATTAATCATTGGATTGATTTATATTTTGGTTTTTTAACTAAAAATAAAAATAATAATTATAATTTATATATGGCTTATTGTTATCATGATTTAATTTATCAAAAAATTGAAAATAAGAAAATTAAACAAAATGAAATTCATAATTTTTATAAGTTATTTGAATTAGGATTTAATCCTATTCCAATATTAAAAGAATTAAATGGTAATAAAAATAAGAATAAAAATAAAAGTTGTTTATCTTCAAGTAAAACAAATTCAACTGATTCAAATTCAAATATTGATTCAATTGAAAATTTAATTTATGATTATACAAATTCAAATTCAAAGGATTATATAATGAAAAATAATAAATTATTTGAAATTTATGGTATTAATACAGGAAGTTTATTTATTTATAAAGAAGGAGAACTTTATAAAATTTTACAAGATCATAATAATAAAATTATTGATATAAATATAAATAATATTTTAAATTTATTTGCTGATATTTCACTTGATAATTATATTAATATTTATACTCTTCCTGAATGTCAGTTATTAAGTTCTTTTAATGTTGAAAATATTAAAGAAGCAAAAACTAAAATTTATTTATCTGCTTCTCCTTTACCTTGTATAATTGTTTTAGTTGATAAACAATTTACTTCATATAATATTTATGGAAAACAATTAGATATTGGAACTACTTCTGAAGAAATTTTAGGTATTAGAAATGAGAATTTTATAGATTATTTAATTACTAAAAATGATAAATTGAAATTTCCAATTCCTTATTTTGAAAGTCCTATTGATAAAATTGATAATAATATTAATAAAAATAAAAAAACTAATACATATAATCCAAGGTCAAAAAAAAAAAAAAATAAATAATTTATTTATTGTTTATTTAAAAATCAATTAATTTAATAAATATAATAATTTAAATTTATTATATTGAAAAAAATTTAATTAATTTTATTTTATTAAAAAATGGAAGAATCTAATAATAAATTTAAAGAAATATTTTACACAGATGAAGAAGGAAATTCTTATCCTTTATTTAAAGAAAATTGTCAAAATAAAATAATTGAATTATTAAATGAATTATTAAATTCAGAAGATCCTAATTTAATTTTAAAAGATATAAACTTTATATTTGATTTAATAATAAAATGTCATGATATTGCAATAATATTAATAAATTCTCCTTGTCTTAAAATTCAAAAAGAAATTAGTTTTATTGAATTATTATTTGAAATTTATATAAAATTTCCAAATGAAAATGATTTAAGAAATAAAATAATTGAAATTATTAAATTTTTAATTAATAATATTACAATTGAAGGAAATACTTATATTTTTATTTTTAGATCTATTGTAAATAAAAATAAAAATCCAACAATTGATACTTTTAATTATTATATTGATATTCTTAAAATTTTATATCCTTGTAAAAATGATAATAAAATAACAAAAGAAAAATATTTTTATTTTTATAATATTTCAGAAAGTGGTATTCAAGTAAATGATAAAATAATAATTAAAAATGGTTTTGCCTTTAAATTTTGGTTTTTTATTGAAAAATATCACAATAATACAAATGCAAATTTAATTAAAATAAATATTGGAGAAAATATTTATAAATTAAATTTACAAGGAAATAAAATTAATATTTTATTTAATGATAAAATACTAGAAGGAATTAATTATGAAATTGATGAAGAAAAATGGAATAATATTGTATTTGGAATAACAAAAACAAATTCAGGAAATAAAATTTTATTTTCATATTTATTAGAAGAAGAGATAGAAAATACAAAAATAAAAGCATCTCCGATTAAAATTGAAAATATTACATTAGATAACATAATTTTTTTTGAAAATTTTATTGGTAAAGTATCATCAATTATTTTATATAATGATAATAGAAATGGAATAATTGATTATTTTGATGATAAAAATTTTAAACAACCATGTAAAGCAGTTTTTAATGGAAATTGTAATAACTTAATTTATTCTTGTTTTTCTCCTCAAACTTTTGATTTAGAAAGATTTGAAATTGAAGATCCAATTAATCATTTAAAAGCACATTATATTAAATCAAATGATTTTTATTTAAATTATGTTCATTTAAATTATAAAAGAATAAATAATTTATATAATTATTTTGATTATGAACTTTTTTTTCCTGTATTTGAATTTATTTATGAAAATTATAATAATAAAAATGGAGTTCCTTTATTTAATAGATTATTTGAAATTTTAATTGATAGAATAAATATAATAAGTGAAACATTAAGAAATAGATATTATATATTCTTATCTTGTTTACTTAAAAATTATGATAATTGTTTTTTAGAAGATAATGAATTTTTAAATAATTTTTTTTATGATAATATAGGAAAAATTATAAAATTTAAAGAAAATAATTCTTCTTTTTTAAATTGTTTATTTTTCAATTCTAGAATAATGGTTAAATTTTCTGAAAAACAACAAGTTAAATTTTGGGATTTTATTTTAGAAAAATTGACTATTTATTATAATTCAAATAAAAGTTCATCAATTCCTGTTTTATTAGAAAATTATTTAGATTTGGATTATTTAAAAAATTTCTTTATTCATGAATTTAAAAAAGAATATGATATTGATAATAAAAAGAATTTTATTAAAGTATTAAAGTTAATTATTGCAAATAATAAAAGAAATAAAAATAATAATAAAGATAAATTATTCTTTTTTAGATTTTTATTAAATCCTAAAATTAGTTCTCAGAAAGTAGAATTTATATTAAATTTATTTTATAAATATATAATTGAAGAAGAAAAATTTTCAAGTGGTCAACAAAGAGATATTATAATTTATTTTTTAGAAAATGATTTTATCATTGATTTATTTTTATTTTTTTCTTGTTATAATATTAATATTAAAGAAATATCAATTAAAATTTTTATAATTTTAATTTTAAAATATTATGAAATTGTAAATAATATTCAACCTTTTCAAAAAAAAAAAATAGTAGAAATTATTGATGAATTTTTTTTATATGAATATAATATTTATGAGAAAAAAGAATTAAACGAAGATAAAAATGAAAATATCAATAAAATAGAAATAGATGAAATAAATACTGACATTAAAAATAATTTATCTGAATCTGATTTATCAATTAACAATAATAATATAATTTTAAATGATTTAAATAATAATAAAATTAATACAATTTTAATAATGAATTTAGATGATAATACTTTATTTCTGATAATTGATATTTTTCATCTAATTTTTAGATGCATTATTCATGAATGGTCAAATAATGATTTAGAATATAAATATGAACAAAAAGATGAAATTAATTTAACAAATATTAAATTAATTATTCAAAAATCTTTTATGAATATTTGTGATATTATATTATTACAAAATGGACAAAATGGAAATATTTTTTATAAAATATTTTTACAAAATAGTTTTTTAAAAAATTTTGGAAAAATATATTTTGATAATTTTATTTTAATGGAAAAAAATGATGAAGATTTAAATATAATCACAAAATTTATTGATAAAAAAGGGAAAGAAGTAATAAATAAATTAAATAATGATATAATCATATATAGAAAAATAATTCCATTTCAATATATAATATTTTTAATTAATTACAATTTTAAAGTTTTTTCAAATATAGATAATAATAATTTAGAAAAAGAAAATGAAAACAACGAGCAAGAAAATAAGTTTTTAAGTTTCTTAGAATATTTTTATGTTAATATTATTTTTAAAGAAAATTTAGAAAATTTTGAAAATGAATTAATCAATAATTTCAATAGATTTTTAAATAATGGTGAAATAAATAATTATAATTATTTAGTTAATGATAGAATTTTTACAATTTCACAAAATCATTTGTTCAAATTAAGTGAATATATGAAAAAAAAAAATAATATTCTTTATCAAATAAGTGATAATTTAAAAAAAGGAGATGAGACTTTAAAATTTATTTTTCATTATTCAAATAATTTAATTTATGAAGGTTATATTAAAGGAAATTATATGGAAATAAATAAATATTTTGTTTTATTTTTTACTTTAATTTTATCAGAAATTCAACAAAAATTAGAAAATGAAAAAGGACTTCCTGAAAATTTAGAAATAATATATGATTATTTTTTTGTTAATTTTTTTATATTTTATTATTCAAATCCTCAAAAACAAAATGATTATGTTAAATTGTTTTCTAATATATTAAAAATTGCTAAAATTATAAAAGAACTTTATTTCCTAAATGGTATTTTTAAAACTTATTGTAATAAAGAAGCAATTATTTTAAAAGCTTTTGAAAAATATAAAATAATAGCATTTGATTCTTCACAAGATACTTCAAAACAATTTAATTTTAATCTTGATGATTTAAATAAAATATTTAGTCAAAGTGATGATGATATTAATTCAAATTTAAAATTGAAACTAAATGAACATAGAGCAATTTATTTAAATATTATTAATGAAGTAAGTAAAAAAGATAATTTAATTAAAAATCAAAATCAAATTCAAAATTATAGAATAAATGATATTATAAAAGAAGATTATAAACAAAGAAATCATAATTTTAAAATAGAATATTGGAATGAAAAAAATAAAAATGATTATATTAATTCATATCTAAATTATAAGCTATATAGAAAATATAAAAAAACTATACATTCTTTTAATCAACCTTTTAGTGATTTTAATATATTTTATACAGATGAAGGTAAAAAAAAATTAAAATATAAAATTTCCAATCATTTAACAAAAGAATTATTTCATCCTTTATTAATTCCTATTTTAGATATTAAATATTATTTACCAAAAAAAGTAGAAAAAGAAATATTTATTGATAAATTAGAAAATATATATCAAATTAATTTACATTCTTTTAAAAATGAACAAAAATTAAATTTTATAGATTTAAAAAAATATATTCCTTGTTGTTTATTAAAATCTACTCATCATATTTTAGGTTTTATGTTAATTGAAAAAGACAAATTTGAATTTTTTGGTAAAAAATTTAAAGAAATTATTGACAGAAAAAATGATCCTCATTTTAATTCAATTAAAAACAAATGTTATGGTAGTTTATTTAATTATCATGAAAATGAAGATTATTATTTAAATATAAAATATAAAGATATTACTGTTTACTTTAATAAAAGTTATTATTATTCAGATATTGGAATAGAAATATATATAAAAAAGAATAAAAGTTATTTCTTTGTTTTTCAAGATAAAAAAAATTTATATCAATTTATAAATAAAATAAATTTGCAATCCAAAACTATAGAAGAAATTTATAATAATTGGTACACAAACAATTCACTTTCAACTTTTCGATTATTAATCTTATTTAATATATTTGGAAATAGATCTTTTCATGATATAACACAATACCCAATTTTTCCTTGGATTTTACCAGATAAGAATTTTAATTTATTAATAACAAAAATAAAAGAAAATTGTCTTAATTTAACATTTTCAGAAAAAAATAATATAAGAGATTTATCTTTACCAATAGGATTAATTTCTATTGATGATAAAAGTAATTTAAGAAAAGATTATTATAAAAGTAATTATAAATCAAAAATATTAGAAATTAGTGATATTTCAAATTTTATATATGAAGATGAATCAAATTATGAAACTGATAATAATTTTAATATAAATAAAATTCCTTATTGTTTTAATAATCATTATAATAATAAATTTCATATTTCTTATTATTTAACTCGTATTTTTCCTTTTACTTTTACTAATTTAAAACTTCAAAAATGGAAATTTAAACCTGAAAAAATATTTCATAATTTTGAAAATTGTTTTTATAATACAATAACAGAAAAGAATGAAATTAAAGAATTAATTCCAGAATTTTTCTTTTTACCAGAAATATTTTTAAATATTAATAATATAAATTTTGGTTTTATTTTAAGTGAAGATAATAAAACTAAAATTGAAATAAATAATGTAATTTTACCATCTTGGGCAAAAAATAGAAGTGATATAGTAATTTATGTATTAAGAGAATTATTAGAGATGATAAATAAAGATAAAATTTATGATTGGATAAGTTTAATTTTTGGAGAAAAACAATTTGGAAATCATGCTTCAAAATTATATAATATTTATTCTCCATATTGTTATAATTATTGGGTAAAGAAAAAAATAAATCAATTATCTAATGATGATAATATTAATGATATTAAAGACTATTTTGATAAAGGAATTTGTCCTATTCAATTATTAAAGTATAATCCTAATAAACAAAAAATAAAACAAAAAAATAATAATAATCAAACAACAACAAAAGAATATGATTTAGATATTGGAAATTGCCAATGTGAAAATATAAAAGTTAAAATTGATAATATGAAAGATATATATTATATTTTATATAATAAAATAAACAAAACTTTAAATATAATTGAAAAAAATAAAATTATAGAAAAAGATTTAAATAATAATATCAAAGATATAATAGATTTGAAAAATCAAAAATTAACATCTTATAAACAATTATTATGTGGTCATATAAAAAATAAAATTATAATAACTGGTTTTTATGATGGTTATGTTTATGTTTTTGGAAAAAATAATTCAATTGAAGAAATAAGAATGAGTAATAATTTAATTGTATTAAGAGATATGAGTTTAATTACAGCATTAGAAATTAATAAATTTGAAAATGAAATGTATTTAGGAACAAAAAAAGGAGGAATTTTAATTTATAAAGTAAAAAATAATGATATTATTTTTGACAATCTTATTCATCATAATTTAAAAAGAATTAATTATATTAATGTAAATTATAAATTAAAGATTTTTATTTCTAGTTCTGAAGATTGTTTTATTAATTTATATTTATGTAAAACTTATGAATTAGTTGGTTCAATTTATGATAAATGTAAATGTGATTATGTTTTTTTATTTAATTCTCCTTTACCTTCTATTTGTACTTTTTCTAATTCCAATTCCAAATTTAAATGTTATACTTTGAATTGTAGAGAAATTAATTTAACAGATTTTGATGAAGAAAATCAAATTATTGAAATTAATAATGAACAAATATATAGTCCAACTGTTATAACTTTTAAATTAAAGGATTATTTAGTTTATGTGTCAAATTATAAACAAATTATTATTAGAAAATCTCCTTATATGCTAATTACTAATATTTTTTCAATCAATTATGAAAATTTGTTATTTACTTCAATAAAAGAAACAAATCTATATATTATTATTATTATTATATCAAGTAATAATAATAATAATATTGATATTTATAAAATAAAATAAGGAAGAAAATATTAGTTTTTGATTCTATAAATTAATTAATATTTCACCTTATTTTTTTGATATTATTTTAATATTTATTTTATAGTTAATTAGGAATTATAGATATAAATTATATTTTTCTTTCTAAGAATTAGTCACATATTTAAAAACAATATTATTTAAAATTGAAACATTTAATTATAAAAAAAGAAATAAATTTAAAAATTTTAAATTTAACTTAGTTTAAATAAAATAAATTGTATTTAAATAATAAATTTTATTTTTATTTATTCCTCATTTAAATAAGGAAATTTTCTAATTACAATCCTTTCAAAATCACTTTTATAGACTAAATAATCTATAAAATTTTTAGAAGTATAAATAAAAGGATTATGAACTCCTTCTTCAATATCAATTTTTTTTAATTCTTTCCCATTAACATTATAACATTTAAATATTTTATTTTGATTAGAATAAATTAGAAAACAAGGCAAAGGTGAATTAGAAAGTAAAACAAAATTAACATTTAATTCATAAATTGAATAAGTAATTTCTGCATTTGGTAAAGTATACAAATTAATATAATTATCATCAGAATAATCAATAAACATATTTAAAGTACTATTTATATAAATATTATTAATTTTTTTTGTATGAGGATGAATAATTTTATGAAAATTAACTTGTTCTTCATTTATAATATAAATTAATAAACTTCCTTTTTTAGTTCCTGCAATAATAAAATCTTCTTCTTTATCAATTTTCATTATTGTAATTAAAGAATTATCAATTTTTGATATTTTAAAATTTGATTTTCTAATTTCATATTCAGTATCAATTTCTTCTTCAGAAAAATTATTTTTTACTTTAGAAACAATAATACTTCCATCTAAAAATCCACTTAAAACTAAACAATTTAATTTTTTAATAAAACAAAACACATTATTATAAACTAAAAACTTTTTACTTTTTTTATTATCAATTCTTTCTTTTTTCAAATTATAACAATCCCAATTTTTAATAATACAATTAGAATAATAATCAGAGTAAAAATTACTTAAATCAAAATTTTCAAAAATCCATTTATTAACTTCAAATTTAATAATTTCATTTTTAACTAAAACTCTAGGAACACTATTAAATTTTAATTGAATATGTGGAACAACACCAAATTCTTGAAAACCTAATAAATTTTCATAATTATTTTTATTTAATCTACAACTAATGACTCCATGATAACAATAAGCAGGATAAATATTTCCTATTTTTTGAGCATAAGAACCTCTTTGAAAAATTCCAAAAATTAAATCAATCCATTTTTCAATTTGAGTTCTATCATCTTCTAAAATTTCTCTTTGTATTATTATAAAATTATATACATTATTATATGTCCATTCAGGTAAAATTACATTATTTATTTTTATATTATCTTTATCTTCTGGTAAATAATTTTTTAATATTCCAAAATTAAATTGATTAATATTTAAAAATACTTCTGGAAGAGAAAAAAATTCTGGAATTAATTCTCTTAAATCTGATTTTTCTTTACTTGAACTATTAAAAGTATATTTTAATTTAATAAATAATCTATCTGCAATATCAAAACCATTTCCTTGTATTCCAATATTAATTAATGAATAAGGATATAATCTAATTAAAAAATTAGAAATATATGTTGAATTACTATAATGACTACCAAAAAAATAAGGAATAGTATCTTGTTCTATTTTAGGATCTAAATACATTTTATTAATATCAAAATCATATTGTGGAATATCATTTATTATTTTTGTTTCTTTATTTGATAAATTTAAATTTTCAACCATTAATTTATAAGTTTGAATATAAGAATTTCTTCTATTTTTTCCTTTTTCATCTAAAGTTAACATTCCCATAGGACAATTTAAATCTCTTGAATAATTTTCAAGTAAAATTTCTTTTATTTTATTTATATCTGTTATATTATTTAATAATTCAGTATTTTCATAATTTGTTATTAACCAAGGAAAAATTGGATATTGTGTAGGATCTCTATAAGATCTATTTCCATATATATTTAAAAACATTAAATAAGCTAAAGATGAAATTTTTCTTGTTAACCAATTTGATTGTATTACATCAATACAAGAATAAATTAAATCATTTCTGTAATATCCTATTTTATTTAAGTCTTTATCTGTTATATGTGAAAATAATGATATTGAAAATACTTTATTTATAAAATTATCTCTTTTTGTTTCGTTTTTAAAATGGAAATAATATGATTTATTGTTTTTACAAAATAATTCTATTGAGTGATTCATAAAAAAATATTGTCTTTTAAATATTAAATCTACATCAGATATTTTTATATTTAAATAATATTCATTATCTTTTTCATTTATAATTGAATAAACTGAACCATAACATCTATTTCTTTTTTTATCATAAAATAAATCATCTTCTTCTATTTTATAATCAAATGCTATAAATTCAAAATTATTTTCATTTATTTTTATTACTCCTTTAATATGATTTGTTGATTTAATTAAACAACATTCAAAATCATATTCTATTTCATTTTTATTTTCATTTATTGGAAAAATAAATAAATTAATATTATATGATTTATCTTTTGATTCATTAAACATATTAGAAAATTCATAATTTGGTAAAATTGGAAAATAATATTTTAAATCTAAAACTGGTATTATTAAAGGTCTTATCATTTCTTTTGTTAAATGATTTGATATTTTATATTTTAAAAATTCTTTTCCTTCTTCTGTGTAAAATATATCTAAATCACTATATGAATTATTCCATGAAAAAACACTTTTTTTAAATTTTCTATATGTCTTTTTTAATCTTTTTTTATTTATAAATTCATTATTTTTATATTTTTTTACTTCAATATTTGTTGGTAATTTTGTTAATTCTTCTTCTAATGAATTATAATCTAAACTATCTAAGTTTATCTTTTTTTCAGATAATATTGCATTTCTACTTGAAATTTCTTTGTGAAATAAACTTTTAATAAGTAAAGCAGTTTTTTCTTCTTTATTAAATGATATGTCAATTAAATCATTAAATTTTTTATCACTGATATTAGAAGTTTTTTGTAAATATTCAACATTAAAAATAAAATTTGGATATTCAATTTGCAAATTAATATAATAATTAACAAATAAATTAATAATAATTGGATTATAAGAAAACTCATCAATTTTTTTTCCAATTAAATATCTACTAATAAATCTAAAAATATTTGTAATAATAATAGTAATAATTTTTAAATTACTATCTTTTTCACTATTTTCATTTTGATTTTTATTTATTTCTTTTTCAAGAAAATAAAGAATTATAATAAACTTAAAATTTAAATCTAATAATTCATTTGATAATCTAACTACATCAATTGATAAAGCAAAATTAGGATCTGGATCTTTAGTTTGTTTAATAGAAGATATTATGATAATTAATAAAAAAAATGATTCATATTTTTTAAAATATTTTTCAGGAACTTTTTCTTTTCTATTACATAAAAAATATAAATAATAAGGATATATAATTTTGGCAAGTTTTAAAATTTTTAATATAGAATTTTCTTCCTTATCTAAAAAACTAGTATATAAATTAATTTCAGATAAAATGTCAAGTGCTTTTTTTTTCTTAATTAATATATTTATTATTTTATCAAAATCTTTTAAATCAAAAAGAATTGGTTCTTCTGAATTAGTATATTTTTGAAAATCAATATCACATGCTATATAAAATTGTTCTAATATTTGATCAATTTCTAAAGAAAATTTATAAAAAGTATTAATTGTATAAACTTTATTTTCATCTTTATCATAATCATTAATATTTTGATTTTCAGAACTTTTAATAGTTATATTTCTTGAAGTTGTAATTAATTCAAAAATATCATATAATAAAATAAAATTAATTTTATTTATATCTTGGGCATTATTATCTTTTATTTTATATATTTTAAGAATAAAATAAAATAAATTTGAAATAGAACTACTAACATTTTCTTTATAAATTTTCATAAAAAGATTTTTAGCATGAGAATATATATTTTCTAACATTACAATTGAATCATCAAAATTTAAAATTTTTATTGAATTATGCATTATTTTAAGTATTCTATCTTCAAAATCAATTATAGATTTTACTTTTATATAATCAAGTTTTTTTTTATTATCAAAAATTATATCAAAATTCTTAATTAATATTTCAGTTGTTTCACATAAATATTGAATATTTTCTTCTAAATTTTCATCATTTGCTAAATAATTTACTGTTTTACTTTCTATTATTTCTTTAATCCAATCATGAAATGACATCTTAAAAGCAATGTTGTAATTTTCACAAAATAAAATTTTAAAAGTTTCTAATTCCTTATTTTCTTCATTTTGTTCTTCATTTTTAATTACATTTGATTTAAATGAAGAAGGTAAATTTACTTTAATCATTCTTATTATTTCATTTTTTGATATTTCATTTTTTTTTCTATTTATAATAAAATCATCAGTCACTAAAAATTTTTCAAGTAAATTATGATAATAAAAATGCAAAATTTGTATAAATTCTATAATTTTACATTTTAAAACAATATTATTTCTAATTATACAATATAAAAGAATATTTAATAAATATTCACAAATAAAATATCTTAAAGAATTACATTTTTCATCATATAATCTATAATCATCACTTTTATAGTTTTCAAAATCAAAAAATCTAATAAAAGATTCAATTACACAAATTTTTGAATTATTAACAATAGATTCATTAATAATTAAATGAAGAAAATTTCCTCTATCATTATCATTAATATTTTTACTATTTATAATAGAAAACATTATATTAACTAAATTAGAATTATTACCATAATTTTCATTTTTAGAAATATAATAATTTAAAAAATCTATTATACAATCTTCATCAAGACAATTAGAAAAAATATCTTTATAATTATTTAATATATCAAACATTTTCATTTGAATTGCTTCTGGGAATTGAATAATAATTTTGAAATTAAATAATATTTTATTATAAAAATCTTTATATATTTCAAAAGGATAATCATTAACAATTTTTAGTGTAAATTTTCCAATATCATTTATAATATCTATAAATTTATCACTATAAAATTCTCCTATTATATTTTCAAGAAAATAACTTAATAATTTAAAAAAATTATTTTCTGAAGAATCAATCCAATTTTTAGGATGATTTACTAAAATTGATTTAATTAATTCCATTATTTTAAGTAATATTTCTTGTTTTTCTTTTTTTTCTAAAATGTTTTTATTTTTATAAATTATTTCAAATAAAGGAAGAATATTATTTATTCCTCCAATAAAAAAAATATTCTTTTTATAATCGTGAAATATTTTAACTGTATTTAAGTTTAATTCTCCATTTGATTTGTTTATTGTTGCAATATATTTATTAATTGGATCTTCTATTTGGTAATTCTTTTTATTAAAAAAATAAGGTGAAAAAGTACATATTAAATTATTTGAATTTTGATTTAAAAATTTTTTATTTGAAACTAATTTTATTTCTTTCAATTCATTTAATATATTTTCCTTTTCTTTTCCATATAATATTATAATTGTTCCAAATCTTCCTTGAAAATTTTCAAAAAAATTAATTGATGATATTATTAATTTATCTGAAATATTTTCTGTATTTTCATAAATTTTTATTTCATCATTTCCAATTTTTAATAAAAATAATTGTTTATTTGGAATTCCTTTATCATTAAATTCATTTACTATTGAAAAATTAAAAAACTGCCATTTTTCATAATTAATAATAATATTTTCAAAAATATTTTTATCTTCATATAAAACATTTAATTTGTTATTATCTGATATATTTATTTTAATAGGAAAATTATATCCTTGAGTTAAATTTACTAAATTTGAATTTTTATTTGTATTTAATTCTGAAATAAAAAACCAAAATTTAATAGAAATACTTTGATTAATTTTTAATTCTTTAATATTTGTATTTAAACTATTATTATTATTATCATCACAAAAAGTAAAATAACTTTTTAAAATATTATCTTTCTTTTTATTACCTTTATATAAAGTATTTAAAATTTCTATATCACATCTAAATAAATTATATTGGAATTTATCATTTAAATAATCTTTAGATATTTTTCTATAAATATTATCGAAAAAACTTTTTTCAATTTGAAAATTTTCACTTAAATAAATTAAAAAATCACTAATTGTATTTCTAATATTAGGATTATTTTGATATAATTCAATTAAAACACTAAATATATTAAATGAAGGATTATCCCCAACTTCAAATATAGGTAAAGCAGAATCAATATTTTTTTCAAAAATAAATTTTAAATTCTCAATTATTTGAGTTTTCTCTTTTGAATTTCTATCTTCTTCTTTTCTTAAATAATTTAATAAAAGAAAAATTTTATGTTTAGAATCAGAACTTGGAAAAATTGATTTACTATAAATATCTTTAACATATTCATTAAAACTATTATCTTCCATTCAAATAAAAAAAAATAAAAAAAATAATAAAAAAAACATATATTATTAAATTAATAATTATAATATTATTAAAAGTAAAATAAAAAAATAAAAAATTAAAAAAAATAAAAAAATAAAAATTTAAAATAAAAATTTAAATTCCTAAATAAATAAAAAAAAAAAAAATAACATATTAAAAAAAAAAGAATATGACAGAAATAGGAAAATTAGATCAAATAACAGCAACGAGTTTATTAGAAGATTTAAAAAACCCTGAAATAAAAATAAAAATAAACGCAGTACATAATTTAAGAGGAATTTCTCTTGCATTAGGAAGAGAAAGAACTAGAAGAGAATTATTACCTTATTTATTAAGTTGTCTTCAAGAAGAAGAAGATGAAACTTTAATTGAATTAGCAAAAATATTTTCTAATTTTTTAGATTGTGTTGGAGGAAAACAATATGTAAAAGAAATATTTAATATGATTGAAAATTTATTATCAATTGATGAAATTAATGTTAGAAAAGAAAGTATTAATTCTCTTAAAAATACAATTAAACAAATTGGAAATTTTTCTGAAATTGAAAAAGATTTAATGGAAATGATATTTAATTTAAGTAATAAAAATAATATAAATGAACAAATTAGTTCTTTAAATATTATTCTTTTTGCTTATGGTGATTTAAATAAAGAAAATAAAAATAAATGTTTTGATTTATTAATAAAATATTCTCAAAGTCAATCTTTAAATTTAAAAAGAGAATTAAGTTATTCAATTCCTTTAATTACAAAATATTTATCTTTAGATAATATAGAAAAGATAATTAATATTCTTTTTAATGATAAAAATGAAACTTCAAAAATTGGAATAATGGATATTATAATATCATTAGATAATCATCCAAATTTAAATCAAGCATTTGATTTTATAAATAATATAATAATTAAATTATCAAATGATAATAATTGGAGAATTAAAATAACAGTTGCAGATAAAATTTATTTAATATTAAAATTTAATAATTTACCAAATCAAATGATTCAAAATTTAATTGATATATTTTCTAAATTTTTAGAATCTCCTGAACCAGAAATTAAAAATGTATGTTGCCAAAGATTAGAAGATGTATCTTTATTAGTAAATAAAAATGAGAATTTTGATAAAATATTAATTAATTTAAAAAAATTAGAAAATGATAGTACTCCTTATGTAAGAGGTTCTCTTGCAAATAATTTATTAAAAATTGCTCCTTTAATAGGAACAAAAAAAACAAATGATTATATTTTTCCTATTTTCTTAAATTTTATAAAAGATGATAATCATGATATTAGAATGACTTTAATTAAAAGTTTAGATGAATTAAATAAAGTTGTTAATATTGATAATATTATTCAAGGAATTATTCCTTCTTTTTTAGAAATTAGTTCAAATAAAAATTGGAGAATTAGAATTCAAGTTTTAGATGTTATTAATATTTTATCTAATATTTTAGATAAAAAAATTTTTATGGAAACTATTTTTAATATTTCTATTAATTTATTATCTGATTCTGTTTTTGCAATAAGAGAAGAGACTTTTAAATTAATTAAAAAATTATATGGTAAATTAAAATCAAATGAATTTGAAAAAATTGTTATGGATAAATTAATTGAAATGAGTCAAAATATAAGTTATTTAATTAGAAATACTGTTGTTTTGTTTATTTATAATTTTTGTGATATTAAAGAAGGAGAAAATATTGATGATTATTTAAATTTTATTGAAGGTAATTTAGCAAAGTTACTATTTATGTTATGTAATGATAAAATTTCTAATGTTAGAATGAATTGTGCGAAAACTTTAAATAAAATGAAAAAAATAACAAGAAATAAAGAAATTATTGAAATGATAAATAGTAAAATTGAATTATTAAAAAAAGATCCTGATAAAGATGTGATTGATATGTTAAATAAAGATATTCAAAAATGATTTTAAGTAAATTATATATATAAAATAAAATAATAAACTTAATAAAAATTGTTATAAGTTAATATTTCATATAAAAAAACTTTTTAATAAAATAAAATAAAAAAAAATATTTAATAATAATCATCATCATCTTCTTTATAATTAACAGAATCATCAATACTTTCATCTTTAACCCAAGAAATTTTTGCTTGTTCAATAATAACTTCTCCTTTTAAAAGTGCTTTAGAAATTCTAAATTTTTTTTGTATTTCATAAAAAGAATAAGTTTCTCCCCATTCCATAATAAATTTATCTTTAAAAGTATATCTAATATAAAATCTAGTAGAATCACTATAATTTCTAATATGACCTTTTTTAACCATTTCAATTTTTAAAATATTATCAATTAATTTAACATATTCAACTTTTGAAAGAAAACAATTAATAAGAGTTTTTTTAATTATTCCTTTTTTTTTATCTATGAATAAAATTTCCATTTGAGCAGCATAAACACAAACTAAACCAACTAAATAAAATAAAAACATTACAAAATAAATTATAATTTTTCCTTCTCCTTCTCCTTTTTTTAAAATAACAAAAAGAAAATAATTTAAAGATATTGCAACTAATAAATTTATACCTCCAAAAATCCATAATGATAAAGGAAAAGTTCTAAATTTATAAAATTGAGCTTTTGATGATAAAATTTTCATTAATTCAGGATCTTCTAAAATATCTCTTTTTGTTTTTGAACGTGCTGCAAAGGCAATTGCTCCTAATCTTGCAAACATTAATTAATTTTTTTTTCATTTATTTTTATTTTATTTTATTTTTTATTTATTTTATTAAATATGAAAATATAAAAAAAAAGAAAAATTAAAAAAATTAAATGAAATCATCTAATGAAAATTTAATAAATAGTACAAATAATTCAAATAGAAATACAAAAAATGATGATAAAGATAGTTATTCAAATAATAATATAATGCAATATTTAAATGTTTTAGAAGCAAAAAATATGAAAAAAGGAAAAAGAAGAATGAGTATAAGACAAAAAAGATTAGATGAAGAAAAACAAAAAAAATCAAATGATGATAATATAAGTTTAGTAGATATAAATCAAGAATTAAATTCAAATAATTCAACATCAGTATATGAAAGAACAAGATTAAATGTAAAATATGTTGATGTTATAATAGGAATTTTAGCATTTAGTAACATAGTAATTACAATAATTGATAATGAATTATATATAATTAAAAATGATGAATATTATGATAATAGAAATGAATTTATTACTCCTCAAAATATAAAAATAATGGGAGATAGAAAAATATCAAATAAAGAAAATATATGTCGTATAATAAATATTTTCATAGCATTTTTTACATTAATTTTCGTAATAATAAGATATTCATTAATATTAAAACTTCTAAAATTAGAAAATAAACTTTCAAAATATGATAATTTAATATCAAGTGGTTTATTATGGAGAGAAATACTAGAAATATTATTTGTTATAATATTATACCCTCCATATCTTAATAGTATAATAAATGGAACAATGTTAGATTTATATTTTGTATATAATTTCAATTCAATAGTTGCAGCAATAGTAATATTAAAATGTTACTTAATAATAAGAGTATATTCTTATTTTTCAAAATGGACAAGTGATGAAGCAATATCACTTTGTAATAAATATAATGTAGAAAGTGGATTATCATTTGCATTAAAAGCAGAATTAACTTATCGTCCTTATATTGCAATTTTTTTAGTAACTTTAATTATAGTTTTAATTTGTGCTTATTTTGTAAAAATAGCTGAATATGGAGTAATGGAATTTGATACAAAAAGTAAAAATTTATCTGAAGAAAATGATTTGGCTTATTTATTAAATTGTATTTGGTTAATTATTATTACAATGGTTACTGTTGGTTATGGTGATGAATATCCAAAAAGTCATTTTGGTAGAATTGTTATTATTATTGCTGCAATTTTAGGTATGTTATTAGTTTCTATTATTATTGTTTCTCTTGGTAATTTAATTGAATTTACTGATGAAGAAAAAAAAGCTTATTCACTTTTAAAAAAAATGAAAGCTGATGATAATGCTTTTAATAAAGCAGGAAATGTAATTGGAATTTTATGTAAAATGAGATATTTATTTGAAAGAAGAATTAAAGGAAAATCTATTAAAAAAAGTTCTAATATTATTAAATTTAAAAATAATGATAATAATAATAATGATGGAAGTAATAAAACAATTTTAATTAAGAGATTTATTTTATTAACTAAATTAAAAAGAGCTGTTTCAATGTTTAAAAGTGATTTTAAATTAGCAACTTCTTTTAGTATTCCTGTTGATGAAATGTTAAAGTTTTTAGAAAGTAAATTATCAAGTGATATTAAAGAATTAAATTCTAAATTAGATATTTTACAAACTACAGAAGGTAAATTAGATAAAATTGAAACTGTACAAAAAAATATTTCTGATTCTATGGATCCAATTTTAAAAAGACAAGAAAAAATTGCTAAGTATATTATTGAAATTAATAATCAATTATATATGAATAATATTTTGAAGAGAAAACAACAAAAATATAAAAAAAAAAGATCAACTAATCTTGTTAGTAAGTTTAAAATTGATGATAAAGATTTAAGTATGGATCAAGAAGATGATAAGAAAGAAGAAAAAAAAGAAGAAAAAAAAAATGAAATTCATGAAATTAAAAGTCAAATTAATATTAAGGTTTCTCCTATTATTCCTACTAAGAAAAAAAATAATGATATTGATTTTATTGATAATTTAGATAAATAAAAATGTAATTTTAGAGTTAAGTTTGAATTTTATTTATTAGTAATTTTTATTTATTATTACATTAGATATTTAGTTTTTATTAAGGTATTTTATTTTAGTTTAAATAAAGTTTTTTTTTTTTATAATAAATTATTATTAATTTCATAAAAAGAAATTATTTTTTAATAAGTTAAAAATAAATAGATAATTTATAAAAAGAATTTTTTAATGCTTAATCAAAATATAAATTTAAATTAAAATCCTTAGAAAATTTCACTAATAAACAAAATTAAATTAAGGAATGAATTATTAAATTCAAGGATAAAAATATTTATATTTAATCATTATAGATTATAAAATATAAAAAGAAAATCTTCGAAATAACTCTCAAAATTTTTTATAAAAAAAAATAAAAAATAATTTATTTTATTTTATTATTAAATATTAAAGATATATCATATATTAAACTTCAATAAATACAATATTAAAAAATAAGAATAAATATATACATATCCTGTATTAATTAAATTTTATTTAATTTTTTAAATTTTATTTTTGTAATAATATAACCTTTCATAAATCATATTAAATAAGATAAAACTTTTAAAATGGAATTCTTTAAAATATAAATATATAAATAAACATATATTAAATGTCATTTTATAAAAATCTCCTATTTCTGAAAATCCAATTTTTAAATAAAAATATTTTTTATAAAAAATAAATCTCAATCTATAAAATTAAACATAAATTTTCCAAACAAAATATTTTTTAATAAATAATGAAGAAAACCTCTTCGAAAAATGATAAAAACAGTAATAATATTATAATGATACCTTATAAATCTTTATCAGAAAATGACAAAAATCAAAAGTTAATTAAATATAATGGGTTTAACATAATTGAATTAACAGAAGATGAAAAAAATATCGAATTAAATGAAGACATAACATTTAATGAATTAGAAAATGATTTAGAATCATTTTCTCAAAAAGAGAGAACAAGATTAATTAATATTTCAAATAAAGTTGAAAATTATTTTATAAATAAAGAAGGACATAATAATATAGAAGATGGAACTTGTTTTAAATGTAGAATTAAATTTTTAAATTCAAAAGATTTACTATATTTTTTAAATAAAAAAGAATTATTAAGTTATCTAAAATACTGCTTTTATTTTTTGAAAAAAATTATATTTGTAAATCATCAAAATTTTTCTAATAATAAATATGATCTTTTAAAATGTGATAGTAATTATTTAATTGGATGGAAATTTTCCATTCCAAAAGCAATGTGTAAAATATGTTTTATGGAAGTGATAAATATGAATAATTTATTTGGGAATTTAAAAACAATATTTTGTGATATTGATAAAATTGATTTAGATAAACATAAAAGTAAAAGTTATAGTAATCATTTCAGGAGAAATCATAGAAGAAGTAAAAAAAGAATTTTATCTTTAAAAATAAATTCTAATGATAATTTACAAAAGATAAAAAATAATAAATCAAATTATAATAAAAATATTATAATTAATAATGAGAAAAATATAATTATAATTCAAAAATCAATTTTAAAAGATTTAGATTTATCTCTTTTAAATAAAACTCAAATTGAAAATCAGAAAATAATAGATGCAAATAATAATAATTTAAATCTTAAAGAAAAAAAAATTGTTCAGACATTTAATACTTATAATATTATTAATCATTATCAAATTAATAATCAATATAATCCTAATAATTTTGGTCTAATAAATAATAATTTTGAAAAAGAACAAAATATTAATTTAAAAGAAGAGAGAATAATACCTCAATTTATTTCAAATAAATATTATATATTTTTTGCTAAATTTATGAATGAAATGCTTTCTGAAATTAAAAATATTAATAATAATTTAGTTAAATTAAAAATAATTGAATTAAATTCAAATGGTTGTATTTCAGAAGAAAATTATAATAAATTTAAAAATTATTTTAATCGAACTTTTGTTAATATTAATAAATATTCTATATGCACATATAATATACTTAAATTAATTGATAGAGAAAATCAAAAAATTATAAATTTTATAAATGAGTTATTAAATAAGGAAATGAGAAAAGATATGAAAAATATATTAAATGATTTAATTCAATATTTAATTATAATAAAAAATGAAAGAAATAATTATGTTAATATATATAAAAATATGATAGAAAAATTTAGTTTCTATTCTAAAATATTTCAAACTATTTTCAATTCTAAGGAATTTTATATAAAATATTATAATAATAATAAAAGTATTATCCCATATCCATAAAACATTTTTTAATTGTTTATTGCAAAAAAAATAAAAAATTTGAA
Source organism: Isotricha prostoma (assembly GCA_023807205.1). Lineage (NCBI taxonomy): Eukaryota > Ciliophora > Litostomatea > Vestibuliferida > Isotrichidae > Isotricha > Isotricha prostoma. The sequence continues at coordinate 3,157 of JAJMZS010000293.1, read as the reverse complement.
TATTTTAATTTATTATTTAAAAAATATAATATATATTAATAATTATTCACTTTTTATTTCTTTTTCATTAATAATTTTTGTAAAAATATAACAGCATAAAACAATAATAAAAACAGCAATTAAAACAATAAAATTATATCTATTCGAAATTTCATTTAATAATTTTAAATTTTTACTATTTTTATTTAATTCTTTTGTATATTCTTGAATTAAAATTTGTTGTTCATTCATTAAAACTTTATTTTCTTTTTCTTTTTCATTTTTTGTTTCATTAAAATTAAATTCAAATAAACTTTGATTAACTTGATTTTGACAATATTCTCCTTCAAATCCTTGATTACAAATACAAATATTTTTTTCCATATTACAAAAACCATTTTTTTCACTTGTACAATTTTTAATACAACCTAAATTAATTTCACAATTTTTTCCAGTATAAAATTTATTACAATCACATTTTCCATTTAATAAACATTTTCCTCTTTTATTACAATCATTTTGACAAATTACTTTTTTTGAACAATCACTTTCATAAAAACTTTCATAACAAATACATCCAATTTTTTTATTACAAAAACCATTATAATTACAATTATTAGGACATAAATTAGTAATATTCATTTTATAAATATCATTAAAACATTTTTTATCTAATTCACATCCTCCAAAAATAATTAAATTACCTCTATAAAAATTAAAAGAAGAATGAAATCTTGGTTGAATAATTTTACTTTTAATTTGAGTAAATGTATTATCTAAAATATTAAAAACAAAAGTTTCACCTGAGCAAGATTGACTTTTATAATCACATCCTCCAAAAATATAAATTTCATTTTCAATTGAAATTGAAGAAAATCCTTCTTTTGATTTAGGAAAATTTGAATTTTGTATACTTTCCCAAAGAAAAGTTTCAGTATTAAATTTATATAAATCATTTAAAGAACCTCCTTCATGAAAACCACCAAATAAATAAATATAATTATTAATATATTCAAATATAAAATTAGAACGAGAATTTGGAATATTTCCTCTTATATTAATATTTTCAAATTCTTCATTTATTAAATTTATTATAAATAAATCATTAGAATAACCTTTTAAAGTATATCCTCCAAAAATAAATAATCTTCCTTTATTATCTATTATTCCTTTATGATTTTTTCTACCTTCATTTTTTTGATTTTTAAATGTTAATCTTTTAAATTTTCTTTTTTCAATATCAAAAGAAAATAAATCATTTTTTAAATCTGAGCCTTTATTTCCACCATAAATTATTATTTTATTACCATATAAATTACAAGAATGAAATTGTCTTGGTGATGGTATTTCATTTTTTATTTTTATTTTTTCCCAAAAACGATTTTGTAAATCAAAAAAATATAAATCATTATAACAATTATCTTCTAAATCACAACCACCAAAAATTATTAAATAATTATCAACTATTATTGAACATTCTCCTTTTCTTTCAGATGGTGGTTTATTTTTTGATGGAAGTAAATTCCATTCAAATGGTTCATTATGTTTCATTATTAAATTATCTATTTTTGGATTTAAAGGTGAAAATTTTGGTTTTTTTTCTTTTTTAAAATTTGAGTTTTCTATATTATTTATTATATTATTGTTATTCAATTCTTGTGTTAATGATATAAAGGAATTTGAAAATGAATTAATTAATGATTCTAATTTTGAATTTTCTGTTTTTATTTCATTTAATGTTGATTCTATTTTTTTTTTATGTGGTATTTTTTCATTTTTGAATATAGGGAATAATATTAAAAATAATATTAAGTATACCGTTTCCATTTTTTACTAAAAAAATTAATTTTTAAATTAAAAAAAACAATTAAAAAAATAAAAAATTTTAAATATTAAAAAATAAAATAAAAACTAAAAAATATTACCCAAAAAAAAACAAAATAAAAACATAAATAAAAAATAAAAATTAAGCACCTTCTAAATTAATAATTCCAATAGAAGCTCTAGAAAAAGTTCTAAGAAGAGGACCTGAAGTCCCAGTTCCACTATTAATATAAATATAATTACTATTATTAAAATTATAAAGACCTAAAAAAGAAGCAAAAGATAAATAATGTATAATATGCATTGGAAAAATTTGACCTCCATGTGTATGTCCACTTAAAAATAAGAAAATATTATATTTTGATAAATCTTTTGCATGAAATAATGGAACATGATGAAGAAAAATATTTGTTAAATTATTTTTTGGAATTAAGGATGTTAAATTATTTCTTATTATATTAAAATTTTTACTATAATCCATTCCTATTAAATTTAATTTATCTTCAAATATTAAATTATCATTTTTAATATGTGTAATATTACTTTGTTTTATTATTTTAAGTACATTTTCAATTGTTGAATAAGATTCATGATTTCCTGTTACGAAATATTTTGGAATTTTAATTTGAGAAAAAGGTTCTAATATTTCTTCAGTAATTATTATGTTTCCATCTACTAAATCTCCAGTTATTACTATAAAATCAATTTCTTTTTCTTTTTTCAATAAATTTATTATATTTTGTACTCTATTTTTACCGTATGCTGCACCTAAATGAATATCTGTCAAATGTGCAATTTTAATATTCCCTTTTAAATTAGTACATTTTATTGTTATTTTTTCAATATTTAATCCTCTTTCATTTATTATTCCTATTATTGTTAATAATATTCCTAATCCTAGAAAAATGAATAAATTTACATATTTATTTAATTTTTTTCCTAATAGTAATATGAAATAATATATAAAACTTGATAAAATTAAATTAATATAAAATCCAAGAAATAAGAATAAAAGATAATATAATATATTAAAAAATGAAGGAAATAAAATTATTGAAATATACATTAATATATAATATATAAATGTACTAATTGAGGAATAAATAATTATTTTTACTCTATTTATTTTTTTTCCTAATATTTTTGATAATGTTTTTGAAATATAAATATTCCCAAAATTTATTCCAAAAAAAAGTAATATTCCCAATCTTATTGATCTTTTCACCTCATTTAACATTCTAATTAATTTATTTATATTAATAATTAAAAATAATTTATTATAATTGATTAAATATTATTTAATAAAAAATTATTAATGAAATTAATTTAAAGGAAATTAAAAATTAATGATTGG